>OX382259.1:41734014-41958142 GCA_947507595.1 Pyralis farinalis
AACACAAACGGATGGTAATGACTCAATTTGCGTTTGGAATATGACTGCCCCCCCTCAGTGTTCAACCAGTGTGATGAACTCTTTGTTTGTAAGACGGAATCCAATGTTCATCACCATATTCAGATTTACAATTGTCTACAAGTCAAGTTATGCTTCATGTTGTTCATTATTGTTAATAATTATGCACTGGAAAGATAAATAAATTCTGGAAATGTTTAATTCACTTCATCGTATTAATTTATCTTTCCACATGGACGAAATGGAGTAAGTATTATTTAATTACAAATAAGTATTACAGTTGCTACTAAATCTGACGTAATTGGAGTGGTATCTCTTTCCACTTTATGCTTCCAATTCATCGTTATCAACTTTCGTTTCCGGTTGAGCACGGACCGTAACACTGAAAATGATATTTTCAGAATTAATTTGACCAAAATTGAAATAAATAGTGCTTGCTTACCTGGCCAACATAAGTCTTTGATTATCAGGTGCCGTCTGACCTGCGTTGGTGTAACGGCGGAACTCATATTCGAAAAATATGCGGAAGTTCCATGTTTCCACGGCAATAAAAACAGCACATCTTAGAAACAAAACTCTTGGTGATATGTTTTATACAAAGTCGGAAGCCAATCAAGCATAATGGCAAACGATGTTAATTGTTACATCGGTCTATGAACGCTTGAAGTATCGCTCGCGCTTTGACCCCTTCGATGCGAATGCGGCAACTCATCAGCAGCTTCCGGGCCTGATAAATTCACTCACTCATCACACATTCTCAGGAGCATATTTGATTTTCTCTACCAATAGTTTGTATTATACATCCTGCGTTTCTTAACAACGTAGTGTAAATAGGTAGAGGGTCGTTACTGCTTGAGATAATGAAATATACGTAGCTCTATAACGCAAGCGCTTCCTTCAATGATATATCACTACTGTGGTAGATACGTCGGCAGTGATATTGGTCTATCTGTCACCGGTATTTGATTATAATATAGTGAGCTGTCTCCGCCGATATCGGCAGTTCTGTCGGTCTGCACAATCAGATTGTACGCGTCAGTACACTCGCCGAAATTGGATTTAGCCGCACTCGAGAGACGCGTCGGGCGTGAGATGTCGACTGACGTCTGAATATCGAGGTTATACAGTCCCGGAATTCATTCTTTCAATTTCAAATATTTCCCTGCGCCAATCAGATGTTTTTGTCAATAATTTCCCCAGTTTTATTAGCCTACCGGAACGGCAAATGTTAACCACATTGGTTGTTGGTTTGTGCGTCGTACGTATTACGAAATTAGTCCAGTGGTCAAAGGTCAGCTGAGTCAACTTCACTATATTTATTGACTTCTCGTGACTCGATTATTTATTAAATTTGTTAACGTTTGTTTTGTTTAGTTTATGTGTCTTAAAATTCTTACGATCGTAGCCTTATCGCTAAACGATGTCTATTAGAAAGAGACCGTAAGTGAGAGGAAAGAAGAAATAAAATGCAACGACAACAACATCGAACTTATTACCGCAACTTCTTTTCATCGGTTCTCTCTGCCTACTCTCTCTCTGAATTGGCTTGAAGAATATATATATATATATAGTATATGTCTATATATATATATATATATATATATATATATATATATATAGTGTGAATAACTTGTACGTAATTTATTAGATTACATTCGCGCAGTGAAAATAATATCTCATTATATTGGAAGAATCTAAATATTTTTTCGGTAATTATTAATCCTGCGAAATTTAACCCAACGGAACTGTAAAATAATTTCACAGTTCATTTAATATTTTATTATTCCGATAATTAATCCGCACGAATTAATGAACAAATTAATTTTTATTCAGTGTGTCCGCAGTTGATCGAGTTGAATTCACAAAATACGCGAAATGTTTTACATAAACAATTCTGTTCGTATTCTTTCCATAAATAAATCCCAGAGAATTTATTAAAAAAAAATATGTGACGATCTTCATTTGTAAATCTAATCTGAAAGCTATATATAAATATATATATATATATAATTATAACGATAAAATATAAAATTTATTTTCTTACCATTAAAGGTCGTTGCACACTATAACGCCCCGGCACCAGACCAGCACCGCCTCAACCCTCGCCGACAAAGAACCGCCAGCTCGGCGTTCATTTAGTCGTCGGTAGACTATCCACACGCTGACACCGCGTGGACAGCGCGCCGCCAAGGCGCTACCCACCAGCCGTCCGCGCGGCGCCAGCTAGTGGACAACGCGCCGTACACGCGCCGCCCGGTGGTGCGTCAGTTCGCTACTATTCAACCAACGGGGGAATCGTGTTTGTGTCGCCTATTGAAATGTCTCACTGGACATTCCGTGAGCTGGCAATCATAGCCATCACTCTTGACGACGAAGAGAGAATCATTGGAAGAAAGAGAAGATATTGGGTCCATGATATGCTGAGATCACGGAAAATCAAAGAAGAATACCATAATCCGATAACGTTTGTTAGATGACGAAGAAAAATTCTACATGTATTACCACATGCCAAGATACTTGTTCTATTAAGTATATCCTAAAGTTTATTGAGAATGATATCACGAAAAAAACAACCACATTCAGAGAAGCAGCAGCAGCGGTCGCTCCCCGCGCAGGCCGCCCGGTGACCGCGCGCCGCAAGCGCGCTGTCACCGCGCGGCCGACGAGCGACAAGCGCGTGGGCAACGAGGCGGGCGCACCAGGTGTGTACAGGCGCGCTGACCGCGCACTCACCGCGCGCCGTACACTATTTCTATCTGATATTGAAAATTGTATTCGTATCTTAGTAACAATATTCAGAGCTCACTTTCAAAGGTTTTGTTTTGAGGCGAGGCGGTGCTGGTCTGATGCCGGGGCGTTATAGTGTGCTACGACCTTTAGCTCTCGCAGACACTTTTTTTTTAAATCCGTCAGGAGGCATACATTCGGTCCACCTATTGTAATGTCATAACCGTAGCCTATATACGCCGGTAATACATTAATTATCAGTCGTGTGATGCCACCTCTGCTGCTAACATAGCAATTCCTTAGGAGCTTACTGGGACCTCACTCAGAAACAAACCGACCCTCCAGAGAGTTGTTATTGGGCTGCGGTTTTCAGTGCATGCAGCCATCCTCTCTTAGAACTTACTTCATTTTACACAGTTTCATAGTAGAAGTATTAGTTTTATAATTTTAGTTTTTCTTTTTAAACTACTAGCACTTCGAAAATCAGAAACTAGTCAACGTACGTCTTATTAAAATTATCAACTTCTATCATCTAGGTGTATTAATCTATGTGCTGAAACATTTTCAGAGCTCTCTGACCATCAGTTATTTATCAAATTTTTATTAAATAATCTTTCAAACGCGTTCCAAATTCAGAATAATTAAAAGTTTCAATGTAACAGTAGTTATGGCCAGACTAGTTAATGTCAGAAAAGGATTGACTTTGTTTCCAGCAATTTACTACAAAATAGAATACAATCTGCGACAAAAGTTCTACCGATCTTTGCCAGCCGATATACCGGCATACGCAATCTGTTCCTGCTTCTAGGATTTTCACTAAAATTTAAAAACAACTTTATATTTTTTTGTAAGGATATTTATATCTTTGAATGGTCCTGTAAGTGCATCCCTGGAGCCCATGTTATAAATAGAGCGGATGGCTCTCTTTTGTAATATAAAAATTGTTTCAACATCAGCCGCTATTACAACAATATACCAAATATTATATACTGTTTGATAGTTTATTACATTTATACGATCAAACTCCTGCACGTGGTGTACCCTGCTTATTAACAACGAGGCTCTTTCGGAAGAGATGTAGAGCGTGTTGCTTTGACGTTCTACGTCTCTTCCGGTAGAGCCTCGTTAGGTAATACCTACACTTTATACCAATATGGTGACGTGAACTTATTGTGATATCTAATTTACAATTTGAAAAGAGACCTATTTTCTTAAACTACGTCTGGAAGCATACACGCATATGGTCCACCTTACTTGCACGCAGGAACATAACATCCTCTAGGGAGTTGTTATGTAGCTGCGGTTATCTGTGGGGCTGCTTTGATGTGCCCTACCTCAAAGCTCCTAAGGATTTGTTGTGTTAGCAGCAGAGGCGGTAGAGGGAATAACATACGCTCTAAAACCTATTTCAGTAACTCATAGTTGACAGAAAGTGAGCAAATCAAATACAATCCTGACTTCATCCTGAATAAACCGACTTAATGTACAGACACAAAGAAAATAATAAAAGAAATCCCGTCAGATAATTCCGATCTCTACATCACATTCTTCATTTTCATCGCTCACCTCACATTCGAAGTTCGACTTTATGCTTACACGCTTTAGATATAAAATTGTTTGGTTACGGAGTTCGCTTGTCTTGCACGCAGAAGGCATTAGCATATAAACAAGAAACGAAGACAACTTTGTGTCTTTTACCGAGTGCTTTAATGAAGCCAGTTTCGGTGCTCGGCCTCGCTTCGGTTTAATGAAGCCGCGGGTTGAGGTGCCAACGGGCCTACATGTCATTAATGTTGTATTAATTCTTTGGCGCGAATAATTATTATGTAACATTGTCACAGTGAACTATTTTCTAAGTAAATTATCGTTCATTGAGTGCACAAATCAATAAATAGCTCGACTGTGCATGATACTGACCAATATTTTCACCAGAGGGAGACTTTGTACAAAAGTCGTCTGCACGGGTACCTCTGTCACACCTATTTCTACCGCCAAGCAGCTGTATTTATATAGTTGTGTTCCGCTTGGAAGCGTGAGATATGTCAGAGAAATTACTGCGTACTATGACGAAACAGCCTTAGGTTACAAGATTGGCAGCATGCAAGTAACATCGCCGTGGTGTTACGAGCGTCAATAGGCTGCGGAGGCTACGTCGCTTGAGTAACATGCTACGTCGCTAAAGTAATATGCTACGTCGCTAGAATAATATGCTACGTCGCTAGAATAACATGCTATGTCGCTTGAATAACATGCTACGTCGCTAGAATAATATGCTACGTCGCTAGGCTAACATGCTACGTCGCTAGAATAACATGCTACGTCGCTAGAATAACATGCTACGTCGCTAGAATAACATGCTACGTCGCTAGAATAACATGCTACGTCGCTAGAATAACATGCTACGTCGCTAGAATAACATGCTACGTCGGTAGAATAAAATGCTACGTAGTTAGTAGAATAACACGCACAGACTTAGGATTCCCCGTTGAGAGCCGAAACACGTGTGCCAAAGACTACAAGAGTAGCCAATATAACAACGGTGCAATCATGTATTTCATGCATGAAACGACCAGAGTAACCATAGCAACGGCAAGCATCTGCTAATGGTAATCTGTAATGGTAGGGTGGGTGGTGGCCGCACAAATTCGCGTGAACTAATAGCAGCAGCCGCACACAAAGTAACTTCGAATCGCCTGTAAATTTGACTTTCACAAAATAACGTCTGAATCTAATTAAGTAAATAATTTACGCTACACTTATTTTTTTAATAATCCGCTTGAGTACACATGACAAAAATGACAAATCTTTTTATTAAACTCCGACAACTGAAAGGTGCGACGGACGTCGTACAGACGTGTACAAATAACAACTTTACTTCGAAAATGGGGGCAGAAAACAAACAGTTCTCATATAAGAGTATCGACATATTCGATCTTGCATCAAGGCCTTTTTTGTTACCCATACAAATAGACTTCCATGTATTTTTTTCGTTTCGTGATTGAGACATCTTCGGGACATCGCTTAAATTTCGTTATGATGTCTGTTTATCTTGTTTATAGTATTGTCTTAGGTTTTCGCGATTGTTATACATTGTTTAATTCAATAACTTTTTTATGTTATAAATAGAATTAAGGATCAATGGAATGATATATCTCATCTGTTAATAAAAAGAAAAACCCTTCTACATTGGATCCTCGCGTATGTTTTAGCGTATCTGACAATCTTAAACAAAATCTGATTATACGTCTTTCTGCACACGAAGAAGTATGTACCTCCACCTCACAGAATATCGCCGCCAAACCACAACTCTCTTGACGCTTGTTAGATTTCTGCACTCCTGTGAGTGAAGTTGCCAGTAAGTTCCTAAGGAGTGCAACAGCAGAAGTGGCAGGCACGTGAACTACACTTAATGTATTGCAAGCCTTCAGTCTATGGTAACCACTTTACATCAGGTGGGCAGGATGCTTATATGCCTCCCGATGTTGTATAAAAAAACATCAGGAACTATACGGCTCACGTGATCTAAAGTACCCATTGTTTATGTTCGCTTGCAATTCGCAATTGACATATTTATGAAAAATATGAGATCACACACGTCGGTTGACTCTTGAATAGCTTTTATATTTTCTCTTTCGAGAAACCTATCTTCTGATGTATCACATGATTTAAGCTTAGCTCACAATTCCCTTCAAGCAGGGGAGTGCTTGTTCAGCTTCGAATTTATAGCATCATATTTCAGCTTTATCAAACAATATTTTTCTTTTATTACCATCCAAATGGTTAGCACAATGTTATTAGGTTATTTTGTATACTACCGAGATAGTAACTTCATTCAGATGGTAATTTACCTAATGAAATGTCTATTATGTTTCTCGGAATAGTCATATTAATATATAAATATGCATTATTTTGTGGAAGTAAGTAGCTCACATACCTTACTGAATAACCTGCCCAGTAGCTGCTGCAGTTGGGTAAGTCCAACTTCGACTGACAGATCAACATACGGACTCAACTCGGCTGGATAGCGTTCGGGAAACTTCGACACATCTTCACGTCCATTCGTGTGCTGCCTGTGATGACATACGGAACTGAAACGTGACCCTTCACTGTGGGCTGTATGGGGAAGCTCAATGTCGCTCAGCGTGCTATGGAAAGAGCTCGGGGTTTCTATGCGTGATAGAATCAGAAATGAGGTTATCCGCAGTTGAACTAAGGTAACCGACATAGACTACAGGATAAGTAAGCCGAAGTAGTAGTGGGCCGGCCATATAGTTCGTAGAACCGACAACCGCTGGGGAAGAAAGATTCTCGAATGGTCCCCGTACTGGTATACGCAGTGTGGGATGATCCCCCACTAGAAGAAACGAGGACCTTAAGAGGTTTGTAGACAGTCGATGGATGCAGGTGGCACAGAATGGCAGTCCAGAGGGGAGGCCGATGTTCAGCAGTGGACCAATACGGACTGAGATGATGACGATGAAATATATATATATATATATCTTCACGCCAGGTCCCTTACGGGGTAGGCAGAGAGAGCCGAGCGCCATAAGACGCGGTCCTTACACACTTCACTACGATGAAATAGCTCACTATAATCTTCAGAGCCAAAGAAAATCTTATCAGTCCATGGCGGACGCTGTTAATTACGAAACGAGGCTCTGAATGAAGACAGGTAGATATAGAAATATTATACCAAAATTGCGAGCCACATACAATTAAAGAGTTTTCTTCCTTTTTTCTCTTTCTAGTGTTATCCCCAATGCATTAGGATGCTACTGCCTAACATACTAACTAAAACTAAGGATAAATTGGTAAAGGATAAAAAAAGATAAAAATTATTTATTTGCTATTGGGCCCTCGTGGGCACTTAGACACGTCTTACATTTTTTGAAACATAATCTCATTGTATCTTATTCCATTCTCTTATTATACTTTTTCCTTTTTTTAATCTACTAGCATTTGGGAAATGACCATAGGCGAAGAAGAAATGCCGAAAGAAACTTGCCAGTATAGGTCTCTTTTAAAATTGTCAATTATATATTACAAAAAAATCCCATAAACATATTGGCACAATAATGATATCAGATGGTAAAATTAAAGATTATTAAGGATAGGTAGTCTGTACTAAATTATTTCCAGATATCTTTGTCAGTTACATATTCATCAATTTTATAATAAGCCCTTTTATAGGGAGTATTTTCAATGTGCTTTTTGAATACATTGTCAGGAAAGGACAGAACTGTTACAGGCAACTTATTATAAAATGGAATACAATTTACAAGAAAAAATGTACTAGTCTTAGCACGCAGATGTACCGGCATACACAACTTATTTCTACTTCTAAGATTTTCACTGATGTTTGAAAATGACTTTAAATTGTTACGGACATACATTATGTTTTCATAAATATATTGAGAAGTAACAGTGAGGATATTTATTTCTTGAACAGTTCCCTAAGGGATTCTCTGCAGCCTTTACATGTTACACAATATGTGTCACATGCGAACCAGTTTAAAAGAGCACACACAACACCATTTACCTTGTCAATATTTTCACAACGGCGGGCCGCAATAAAAATTAGAGAGGTATCATCAGCAAATAGTACTATATCCGCCATTTTTTGCACCATGTAGGGCAGATCATTCGCATATACTAAAAATAAAAATGGATCCAAAATAAAACCCTGGGGCACCCCGATATTATCATTATTGACTTTAGATTTAACCCCATTTATGTCAACATTCTGCAATCTGTTATTTAATAAGATGCAATCAAGTTCTGGGCTTTATCTCTAACTACATAATACTCGTAGTTCAGCTTGAGTAACAATATCTGATGATCGACACTATGGAGCAACTACCGTCAAACATCCATAATCTAGAGGAAACACCAGATCTTTCTTAGATTAGGTTACGCGTCTGTTCATAAAAATGGAGTTGGAACAAGAAAATGTAACAAATAAGTAAATACTATGTAATACTTACTACGCCAAACCTAACTCATCCCACTGCACGTATATTCCTTCAATCAACCGAAGGTGTATAGACAATACTCCACCAGGCTACTCAACTGCGGATTGGCGAAAGCCAGTGTTTTCAAGCCCGAAGGCCATTGACTTAGCTTAACGACTGTCATCTATAGACAATAGCCGGGACAGACAGCTTAACGTGCCCTCCGACACAGAGAAATTCGAAATAGAAAAATCCATCCATAGATTGCAGTTGACGTTGCTTAACCTGCATTTTCGGCTAGAAATACAGCTCTTATAAATTATTTCATTTTAATAAAATAATTAAAATTCGGTTGTATACACCACTCTTTCCGTTGGAAGAATCCTTCAGGGTAATAATGCCTGTGACAAGGAAGTCCATGCGGCGTCCGCTGGCGTTGTGATAAAAACGATAAACATACAACAAACAAGCGTGTTGATTTATATCGTCATATTTCAGTGTTCAGCCAATGTTTGTGTTGTGCGGGCGATATGCGAGAGTAATCAATCGGGGGTAGCTCCCTACCCTGAGATGTAATCCCACTAATATAATAATTGCGAAAGCTTTGGACAATGTATCAATGTTTCTTTCGTGGAAAAATACTGAAGGGATTCGGAAGAAGATTATTATGCAAATAGAGTATATCTGGATTAATATTTAGACTATTTTTCATCCCTAAGTATTTGGGGTTCCATAAAAAACTAAAAAATCTCTACGCGTGGACAGCCCCCGGCAGTAATCTTCTTCCTAGAGGTATCCAGTTTCCTAATCCATTAGGATTGACGGAATCCGCTTGATTTGGCGAAGATACTGAATTGTGCATGAAGCCACAGCAGTCAGATCGCCACAACCCTAAAGGAAAACTAGACCACTCTTAGTTAATATCCAGTGAGTCTTTCGAAATATAATTCAAATATAGATAGAAAGATAGAATACGCTTTATTTGCATAATACAGATATTTGAAATACATTCAAAAGGATTTCTACAATTTTAGAAATTAACTATGCAATAAGGCGGCCTTAGTGATAAAAGTAATCTTTTCAAGGCAACCTTAAGGTAACGAAACAGATTACAGAAAAAGGTAGGGCTAGTCTAGGAAGGAAATGAAGAATTAAATATAACTGATACTAATTTAATCTTACTGATATTATAGTTACAGGTATACAAATACAAACATAATTACACACATACACACAAATATATATATATATATATACACTGTACATAAAATACACAAACATATTTATGTTTCAAATGTCAGTTTTAACTAGTTGAAATCAGAGAGAGAGAAGGTGATTTTTTGCAAGTTTTTTGAAAATGGCTGTAGATTTCGCTGTTCTGATAGCTACTGGTAAATTATTCCACTGTCTTACAGCTTCGATATAATTAAAAATAATAATTGAAAAGCTTCATCACGATGTTTTCTTTCACTGGCCAATTAGTGATAATTACGAATATGTACATTAATCTGAAAAAAGGAATTTAGTATGTACCAGAATTGGTACCCAAAACTGGTTGGTCACTAGGCCGATTCCTTATACCACGGATTGTAACTGCCCCTGGCAGAGCCGCTTTCAGTGGCACTTGTTTATGTACTGGAGATATCATAGCTAAGCCTACATGCTTATGTGGGTAAGTTGGAGTAGAGTTGTTGGAGACAACGTGAATTGATTTTCAAAACTTTGATTTGAAATCGTGTCATTGATGGATTTCCAATCAAACTTAAAAACTTTGTATACGATCACACTACTACAATAATGCAGCCATCAGTTTGCTTGCACGAACTTTTGTTTATTGTATGATTCATATGTCAAAGATTCCATTTCCTAGCGTTATTTTATCACTTGGGTCTTGCTTATGAGGGAAGCATTCGCAGGATTTCCTTCTTGGAGCGCCACACTATTCGGAGGTTATCTTCTAAGACGTTTTTTGCGATAAACGAAACATATTAAAATGTCAGCGTGGTGTACGCGGCTGACATCGGTGATCACCTTACGGCAATCATCCTAAGTGCTACGTGAGTTTCCGTGTGACAGATCATTAATCATAACATAGTCATTATCATATTCAGAGCTGTGACTGCCCAATAGTTAAGAAACCAGTCTTTTAACCGACAGTTCCTGGTTCAAATTCTGACATGGGCATTTACCACTAAATTTCAGTTTTCAGATTTATGAACATATTTGTAATCATCACTTGCAAAGCGATGGCGGAAAACATGGTGAGGAAACACGTTCAAGACATTATATTTCAAAAATGTGTGTCTTAACCTAAGAATAGTCTGATTTCCCCTCTGGGTTGTGGAGTTATGATAGATGTTGCTCTGTGTAAAAATCAGAATCTTCGCCAAATTAGGGTTAGATAGCGTACCCCGCTAATCCTATTAACGGAACGATATAACACTGGGAAGTAGATGAGACTTCATACAGCCAACAAGTTGGCTCTCATTTGCACAAAAAAGCCATTAATATGCGTAAACGTAACGAACAAAATTCATAAATCGCCCTGGCTTCAAATCCCTCAAATAAATTACCGCTGCTTACACGCGTGTACACAGCTCCGACCCGCCTGCCCGCCTGCCCGCCCGCCGCGCCGGTCCGCCTGCCCGCCCGCCGCGCCGGTCCGCCGGTCCGCGGGCTGCACGCGGACAAAGGGTGTCCGGGTCGAGATTTTTCATCGACTGCTCGTCAATTAACATGTAAATTGGACGCCGCACTGACTGACGCACGAATTATGTTTTCATATAAATTTTATGTTCAGAAGCGGGTTTGTTTAATAAAACATCAGATCCGCGGTTTATTCGCCTCCCGTCGGCGTATACAATTTAATTACGTCCGCGAATTGAATTATTTATGATCAGTTTTTTTCGTGCGGACTTATACCTACCTATGAGGTAAGATTCTGAAAAAAAAAAGAATAGTGATGGCGAAATAATTGTTTTTTTTTGTTTTTCGGGACAGGCCCACCGCTGTATCTCCTGTGTAGCCAGAATTAACAGCGGCGATCTCCAAAAAGGCAATGAACAGTGAAGTTCATTGCTGTCCCGGCGGTTAAACTACAGCTTGGAACTCACATCGAATTTAATCAGAAGAAATTTGTAGGAGAGAAAGTTTTGGAATTGACTTCCCCTCTCGGCAAAGTAAGAGACAGCTAAAATTGAAGACTGAAATAATTGTTTATTTGTTATTATTTTTTGTTAATTTGTGTTCTTTTTATCAATATCAATTATTTTCCACTAGTTCATGGGTCCCGTAAACACACCAACCACTTGACTACACATAAAGTTACCCCTAAATCACAAATACGTAGTATTTCAGCACGTAAATACCTCTACGATACGAGTCTACTGTCCGATGGGAGGATATTGTAACCAATAAGCTGATTAGTGACATGAAAGTTAAGTGTTCAAAGTCCAGTCTAAGCCAACCGGCACATGTATCTTAGCTTCACAGTACACAAGTTGATTTTATATACTAGTTCGAATAGCGGGGAACCTGACATTACGTGGCACGGTAAGCGACTGCCTTTGCCCTCACACTCTGTATAATTTCACGAAATCGCTTATGCTGCACTTCCGGTAGCCGAGGGCCGCTACAATCTTAATCCGTGTACGAGTCAATAATGCGCGTTCTACTTTACCTTTTTATCCCGTTTCCTAACCTATTAGGATATCGAGGTCCGCTGCCTAAGCCTGAGGATTTGACGAAGATACAGATTTTTACATGTAACGACTGCCGCATATAATCCACAACAGCGAGGGACAATCAAGATTTTCTTAGTTAAGGTTACATATCTTGTTGTGAAGAGATATTAAGAGAGGTGGGGCGCATCAAAGCAGCCCGTCTGGGGAAGTACCTCCACCTCACAAAAAACCGCAGCCAATTAACAACTCCCTAGAGGATTGTTGTGTTCCTGCGTGTGAGTGAGGTCACCGGTAAGCTTCCAAGGTGCTGCTGTGTAAGTAGCAGAGGAGGCATCACGCGAGTGATACTTAATATATCGCAAGCGTTAATAGGCTACGGTACCCGCTTTACATCAGGTGGGCCGTATGCTTGTATGCCCCGAATCGAATTAGCAACAATTCGCTTTTGAATTGGTTTCAAAATGGATCATTTAAATATTAAAAGAATCTTTATAAATAGCCGCAGGCGAGTACTTAATTAACTATACAAAAGTAATTTACTTTTTAAATAAATTACTTTTCAATTTTAGCCTAGTGGATAAAGTATCAGCCAATTAACCGACGGTTTTTGGTTCGAGTCCTAATGGAGACATGTACCACCAAATTCATGATTTTGGATTTATGTTCATATTACTTATTACTTGCTCGGCGCTGAAGAAAAACATCGCGAGAAAACCCTCACTTCCAAGAAATTATATTTCAAAAAGATGCGTGACCCAATTTAAGAAAGGCGTCGCTACATTTTGACGAGCTCGGTGGCGCAGTGGTGAATGACGCGACTTTGACACAACATTCGTGGGTTCCATTCCCACCCAGGACAAACATTTGTGTGCCTGAACATGTTTGTTTGTCTTGATCGGGGTATTTTTAAGAGAGGTAGTGCGTATCAAAGCAGCCGCTTGGGGAAGTTTTACTGCCAAGCAGCTATATTTATATAGCTGTGTTCCGGTTTGAAGGGTGAGATATGGCAGAGAAATTACTGGGTACTGTGACGAAACATCCTCAGGTCACAAGATTGGCAGCGCGCGAGTAACATCCCCGTGGTGTTGCGAGCATCAAGACTGCGATGACCGCTTACCATCTAATGCGGGCCGCATGCTTGTTTGCTAATCTAGTTGTATAAAAGAAAAGTACCTTCACCTCACAGGAAACCGCATGCAAATAACAACTCCCTAAAGCGTTCTTGTGTTCCTACGTATGAATGAGGTCACCAGTAAGCTCCTATGGAGCGACAGTGTTGGCAGCAGAGATCCACTACATCAGGTGGACCATATGCTTGTATGCCTCCCTACGTTGCATAAAAGCAATGTTAAAGTCCTTAAGCTTAGGTAGTGGACCCCGTCAATATCAATGGATTAGGAAACGGGTTAACGCAAAGAAGAAGATATCAAAAATCGGCCAAGTGCGAGTCGGACTCGCGCACGAAGGGTTCCGTACCATTATCTATAAAAACGGCAAAAAAAAAAACACGTTTGTTGTATGGGAGCCCCCCTTAAATATTTGTTTTATTTTAATTTATTTATTTATTCTTAAAGTAAATTTATAACTAAATATTCTGTGAATATTTCAAGCGTCTACCTGTTGCCGTTATCAATATCCAGCAAAATGAGCAAAAAAATCACGTTTGTTGTATGGGAGCCCCCTTAAATATTTATTTTATTCTATTTTTTAGTATTTGTTGTTATAGCGGCAACAGAAATACATCATCTGTGAAAATTTCAACTGTCTAACTATCACGGTTTATGAGATACAGCCTGGTGACAGACGGACGGACGGACGGACGGACGGACAGCGGAGCCTCAGTAATAGGGTTCCGTTTTACCCTTTGGGTACGGAACCCTAAAAAGGTCAGTTATGAGTTATGGACATTTATTATTTAAAATTGATGTCTAAATAGACCATTTGAATATTAAAGTCGTATAAAAAAGCCTGTGACCGGTATTTAGTTAACTAAACAAAAGTAATTTACTGAGCTTCGCTTAAAATCACATTCAATTTGGCCTCGTGTGACACCCCGCACCCCCGGGCGCACCCCCGGGGCACCCTCGTCTGGATTTACCACTTCTCGAATTTCTTTTTGCTGTGCTCCGAGGCGAGAAAATGGTGAAAGGATTTGTTTTCTTTTATTATTAAGACATTGTACTTTATTCTGTATGCTTTAAGGTTCAGTACCGACGTAATCGAACTTGTGCAAAGTCACGTATTTTTAGGAAAACAACCCTTATAGGTAAACTTAAAATGCTAAACTATACATATTTTTTTTATACAACGACAAGAGGCATGTCATACACTCCTGATATAAAGCGGTTACCGTAGCCTATGAACGCGTGTGATACATTAACTATCTTAATGTATACCTTAACAACTGGACAAACGAGCGAATTTCATTGCCATGCCGTGACACAGTCTCGACTAGTACGGAAGCTACAGTAATGTTTATTTATATACGTATCACTCGCGCGATGCCTCCTCTGCTGTTTACACAGCAACTCCTTAAGAGCTTACTGGTGACCTCACTCACACGCAGGAACACAACAACCCTCTAGGGAGTTGTTATTTAGCTGCGGTTTTCTGTGAGGTGTAGGTATTTCCCCAGATGGGCTGCTTTAATGCACCCTACCTCTCTTAATGAACTGCCTGCCTGACAATATGTTCAAAAGGCACATCACAAAATACTCTATGTAACAAAGGTTATTACAGAATCGATGAATATCTGACTGACAGATATATTTGGAAATGATTCAATACATGTGTTAATCAAGCTAACTTATTGAGTAATGCACAAATCCTTAGGGTAAACTCAACTAAAGAGTTAGGAGCTGTTATGTGTGAAGATTTAACGTTCAAGGACCAAATAATGGCTGTTTGCACCGAAACGTTTTGATCTCTTGGTTTTGTCCTACGACTTGCGTGCCAGTTAAAAAACATTCCGGTCATTAAAGTCCTTTATAATGCTATAGTTTGCAGTAAAATGGAATCTGACGCAATTATATGGCATCCGCCTGAAGTTAAGTATACGCTCATGTCGGAGAAAATTAAAAAAAAAACAGTTGAGAATGCGCAAGCTTGCATTGCCAGAGGAACACCTGGCTCGTCAATTATATAACAATTTAATTATTTTTGTTTAAACTTTGTCGGCCATTTTGACCATGTTCCTTAAGAAATATGATATTGGTTTGTCAGATATTCCTATTCTACTTTTTAATTTACTTTTCTTTACTTTCTAAAATATTTTTTTTTTTTAATTTGTCGGCCATTTTGACTATGTTTCTTAAGAGATAGGAGGTTGGTTTTTCAGACATTCCTATTCCACTTTTTTATGCTGAAAGTGACAGACACACACAGACAAACGCACACGCAGGCAAACATATGGATTTCATATAGGAACGGTGTTCCTGAATATCCGATGGCTGTACCAAAAGCAGTACGGGAAAAACAAACTGGGATATACGTTGGATATCCTAATATATATCCCAGTTTGCTTGGTATGACTGGATACATTACATTAGAAGCAAGGCGATCATTTGCACTAATGCAGTGTATGTGTACCAACTTATACGAGGTCATACAAATAATCCTACGGTGTTAGCTTCGATATCCATGTTTGTGCCTGATAATTATTTGAGAGGACGGCTACACGATCTATTCCTCAGTCCATGGTGTGGAACGGAGATGGCTAGACAGTCCCCCTCACACGTGCACTCCATCTTATCAATAGACTGGTTAGGCGATATCTAGAACTGGACATCTTCCAGTGTTCAGAAAATGGGTTCCAAAAAGTGGCAGTAGAATTTGTACAAAATAAACAATAATGATATTACAATAATAATTTTATGTATTCTAATTGCTATATGATGCATTTAACGTTATTTAATTTGTTATATATTCAATTGCATCTCATTTAATTATTGAAGGTATGTTTTAATTGCATTGATTTTTAATTTATCTTTACAAAGGAAATTGGGTGAAACTATAAAGCTTGTAAGGTGTGTGTTTTTAATTAATAAATGAATATATCTTTAATTGTACCACTTGATATCACTATATGTAGACTCACATATATTTATTGCAATATAAATTGATGATATGGAATTAAAGGCCTAAATTGGCAAACATCTTTTGACATTTCTTCTTTGCCAATGGAAAAATCGAATGCTGGTAGATTAAAAAATCGGTCAAGTGCGAGTCGGACTCGCGCACGAAGGGTTCCGTACCATTATCTATAAAAACGGCAAAAGAAAACACGTTTGTTATATGGGAGCCCCCCTTAAATATTTGTTTTCTTTTAATTTAATTATTAATTCTTAAAGTAAATATATAACTAAATATTCTGTGAATATTTCAAGCGTCTACCTGTTGCCGTTATCAATATCCAGCAAAAATGAGCAAAAAAATCACCTTTGTTGTATGGAAGCCCCCTTAAATATTTATTTTATTATATTTTTAGTATTTGTTGTTATAGCGGCAACAGAAATACATCATCTGTGAAAATTTCAACTGTCTAACTATCACGGTTTATGAGATACAGCCTGGTGACAGACGGACGGACGGACGGACAGCGGAGCTTCAGTAATAGGGTTCCGTTTTACCCTTTGGGTACGGAACCCTAAAAACGAGAGATTAAAGCTATGAATAATTAATAACATACAATATAAAATGATTTAAAGAATGAAATACGTATCTAAATGCCCGTGATGGCCTAATGACAAATAAGCCAGGCTGGCGCCGTAACGCGTTACGTAACGAAGCGGTTTATCCTCCCATAAGAAGTTATCACTTCAAAAAAAAAGTGTGCGTCTCGGGACGCCCGACAGATGTGATAACTTAAACTAATCTATGCGTGAGAGAACGGGAAGCCAGGCAGACTGGCGCCGTAACGCATTACGTAACGAAGCGGTTTACCCTCCCATAAGAAGTTATCACTTCAAAAATAGCAATCACATTTGATAGTTATGGTAAGCATCCGTCCCTCTTCTGTAATAGCCCAGTACCAATAACCCCCCAGATCTCAATTCAATAGCCCAGTAATTTCCCTCACACTGTGCCAAATACCTGACGAGACCTGCTCATGGGTAATTTTCCATTGATATCCTTTGGAGGATGTATGCGATACATCAATGTTCTCAAAGGAGCCCATATGTATTGGACCCCTGTACTCGCGCACGGCTATCAAATGACCGGAGACTGGCGAACCCATAATTAATGTAGAAATAGTGATAGTTTAGGGGATAAAGAACCGGCGTATTCACCATCTAGTCCCCGGTTTGAATCCTGGTGGTGGTATACTACTAAATTTATAGTTTTTTTGACGAGCTCGGTGGCGCAGTGGTGAAACGCGCTGTCTTTGACACCAACGCTCGTGGGTTCGATTCCCACATGGATCAAACTTTCGTGTGCATGAACATGTCTGTTTGTCTTGGTCTGGGTATTTTCTATGTATGTATTTACAAAATAAAAATGTATTTACGTATGTTTACCAGTTGTCTAGTAGCCATAACACAAGCTTCGCTTACTTTGGGACTAGATGGCGCTGTGTAATTTGTCCGACGATATTTATTTATTTATTTCGGATTTATGTACATATTTGTAATGTACCTGCACGGCGGTGAAGGAAACCATCGCGAAAGAACCCGCACATCTCAGCAAATATATTTCGAAAAACCTGAGAAAGTTCTGGTTTTCCCTCTGGGTTGTGGAGGTCTCACGGCTGTCGCTCCGTGTAACAACCAGTGTCTTCGTCAAATCGTCTTAGGTAACGCAATTAAGTAGGTTTACATAGAAGGTATTAAATAGAAATTACAATTATTTTATTTTCTCTCATTACATGCCCATGGGTATAATTTTCACGAGCTCGTTTTCGCGGCGACGTGACTTTGACACCAACGCTCATGGGATTGGATGGATTCAAACGCAGGACAAACATTTGTGTGCATGAACGTGTACGTTTATCTTGGTCTTTTTAAGAGAAATAATGCACATTAAAGCATCCCGGCTGGGGAAGTACCTTCACGTCACAGGAAACCGCTAAATAACAACTCCCTAGAAGGTTGTTGTATTCCTGCGTATGAGTGAGGCGCCTCGTATCAGACATTCTAAGGAGTTGCTGTGATAGCAGCAGAGGTGGCATCGCACGAGTGATAGTGATGTATTACAAGAATTCATAGGCCACCGTAATCGCTTTACATCAGGTGGGCCGTATGCTTTTATTCCTCCCAACATAGTATAAAAAGCAGTCAATAATACAACAATTTATTCAATTGAAGCTTTTTTACATAGATTCATTGCTGTTTCTGCTAGGATAGTCTGGATTAAGCCGACAACTTTGTTCAATATAAATTTAGCAATGAAATATCTTCCCTCATTATTATTCCTAAAACAGTCCAGTTTCCTCTTCATTACTTCCATCATCTCATTTATCCTATCTTTCAATCCACCTCTCAGCTTGCCCGACCCGCCGGAACTGGCGCTGCGTTGTGGGGAGTGACACCCATCGCCGCATCGGCTAGGTGTTGTACTCTATATCCGCTCCCGTTGGCGCGAATCTACAATTACGGCACGACAGCTTAGAGAGGAGACGTCCTAACCAACACGTTGCAGTCTTGGTCTATGATTGAACACGCTTACAGGAATGACATCCTTATTCAAATGTTAAAATTTACATACGTTTCGTGTTGTTTATACACACCCATGGTTTATGTATGTAAAGATGAACTCACCCATAGCGAAGAGGATACAGAGCGCTGATATAACCCAGGAGCCCATGGCGGCGGCAGCTGTCACATCACGCTGGCGTCACATTGAACAATAGCCATCTGGAACAAACGTAACAGCGTTACGTGAAATAAACACATGGTTCTGACAGAATTCTTTTTACGTTAACATATATATCTGTCGGGTACATAATACCTCTGAACATGTCCACTTATGTAATATATTTTATGCCACCAAGGTGACAAACAAACGTATGACGTGCTTGAGTAAGCAATTACTGAAACCTGTAGACATTTGCAACACAAGAGTTGTCTCCATTCGACAGTATAAAAATCTCATTAAGCTTTTTTTAACAGTCTCGTGTTATAGTCTATTTATCTATCTATATGTGTTATTAATTGTGTCTTTTTGGTTTAATTGCTTTACTTCAATTTTGATTGGACAAAATAGTACAACAAATTGGTAAAACAGACCATATTTGCCCTAATTGAGAGGTGAGAACCTGGCGTTCTGTAATACAGGCTTATCAAAGCTTACTTCAGGCACCAGCTTCTCACACTAAAATGTTTTACACAATTGTAAGGTTAGGTTAGTTTACATTATTCACCTTTGTATTTTATATATGGGTATATATGTACCTATATATATTTTTTATCTTTTGTGTCAAACTGTGTGAGAAGACGATAAAGAAATTTTATTATTATATTTGTTCACAATTTGCGGGGTAGGCAGAGAGAACTGACTGGCACAAGACGTGGCTCAGTCGTGAATAACGCTTCTTTGATACCAACGCTCGTGAGTTCGATTCCCATACAAGGCAAACATTTGTGTGCATGAATATGTCTGTTTGTCTTGGTTTGGATGTTTTAAGACAGGTAGGGCGCATCAAAGCAGCCCGTTCGAGGAAGTGCACCTCACAGAAAACCGCAGCCAAATAACGACTGCCTAGAGGATTGTTGTGTTCCTGCGTGTGAGTGAGGTCACCAGTAAGCTCTCATGGAGTTGCTAATGTCTAGCAGTAGAGGATACATCGCGCGCGTCATACTTAATATATTACAAACGTTAATAGGCTACGGTAACTGCTTTACATCAGGTGGGCCGCATGCTTGTATACCTTCCGACGTTGTATAAAAACACATACTACCATTTTGGTCATGGTAGGTGAGTCTCGACCTTTATCTCATGGAGACTCCAAGAAGGGATGTTTTTTTCCAACTTAATTCACAGATACCGCCATAGAGATCGCACTCCTAGAGAACATGATGTGCTGTTTGCTCGAATTCATGATTTGTCGTAGAACACTCACATAAAGGCGATGACACAAGTCTAAACGAAAAGAGCTTCGCCCTAAAGTTTCCATGCCCTGTTAAAAACTTTTAACAGGGCATGGAAACTTTAGGCTTTACTTTACTTTTTTCTTTAGTTTCCCATGCAACATATTAAGTATCACTTTCGCGATGCCACCTCTACTGCTAACACAGCTACTCCTTCAGTTTCTATGAACGGAACCCGCAGCCCGAACAAGCACGAAGACTTTAATTTATAATATGTAGTGATAATGATTATTCGATGTCGTGTAGTGGTCTAACATTTAATTAAACAGGCGTTCTACCCAATAGGTTTTTTTTCCAACCAATGTTTGAGTAGTGGGAATAAACTCTAGTAGACGCATTCGGTTACTTCAGTCACAGAATCTGGTAAGTTACTACTGCTATAACTTCACGGCGAAGCCCATGCGGTCTAGGCAGAGAGAACCGAGTGCCACGTGACTCGATCCTTACAAACCTCACTCGCTTCAATAACATTCATTGCTCTTCTCATGCACGCTCGCCGGTTTCTAAAGCACCTGACATCACCTTCTGATAGAACAGGATCGACTCGGTCACGGTAGGTAAGCCTTGGTATTCCTCGGCTCCTACATCCTACCACTTTCGCATTGTATATTTGCTTCGTCATTCTTTCATCCTGCATTCTTTCTACATGTCCGAACCAACGGAGCATGCCTCTTCTTATTTTAACAACGACGCTTTCTTTCAGGCCAACTCTGCTTCTTACTTCATCATTGCGAATACGGTCTACAAGCGTTATGCCACAAATTTTACGAAACGCTCGCATTTCAACCGCGTTTATCCTACTTTCATGTTCTCTCTCTGCCATACCCAGCTTTCATAAGTAAACGTTTTGACCAGCACTGTATTGTGTATAGCGAGCTGTGCCTTCTGGGTCAAGTTTTCACTGATGGTAAGTGGTCACCACCACCCATAGACATTAGCAATACCAAAGGGTCACTGATCCGTTGCCAGTCTTTTTAGGGAAACATAGTGTCTTGTCTTGAAGGCACCTATATGGTATTGATTCGGGAACACCGCTGAGCGTGCCTCTTCTTCTTTCAACTTTACTTCCCATTTTAATTTTAAATCTGGCAAGTTTGAAAGTAATTTGATTAATCGCTCAAAAATATACGGAGATAATTGTCTGCAGTTTTTTTATATCACTAAGGTGGCAAAGAAGCATACGGCCTGCCTAATGGCAAACAGTCACCATAGCCTATGGACATTTGGAACATCAGGGGTCTCACTCATGCGTTCACTCATGCGTTGCCGACCCTCTAAACACCTTACGCATTTCTTGAAAAATTCCATGCTGTAGTCCCTTGGAAAAACCTCGGCTGGGAGCTCATTCCACAGTTTGAGATTGCGCGGAAGTAAACTTCTTTGGAACCGCACAGTACGGGACCATTGCGGTTCCAGCGTGTGAGGGTGAACTCCCCGCCGTCGGCGAGTGTTACAATTATAAAAAGTAGCTGTCAATTAGTAATAGTGAACAATTCTTTAGAACACAACCCGTTGTACCATCGGTAGAACACACAAAGGGAGGCAAAATTTCTCTTTAAACTTAACAATATTTGATCAAGGTATCATCTTGAAATTACCCAGATACCTGGACGTCTGCATGAAACAATTAGCCGTGCCCGTCAGTATAAATCTTGCAGACGTCCATAAATCCCCGACGAGTTTTCAAAGTGCCTGAGAGTTGATAAACGACCATTCTGTGTGGCTCTGAATAACACGACCATTTCACTTCCGGCTTGTTTTACCACTGGATTTATATGACTCTTCTTTTAGTCTTTGTTATTTCTTTGTTATTCTTAGTCGCTTGTCGGTATTAAGAGGGCCCTTCTCGTTGGTGTATATAATTTAATCTTGTTGCTTGAGGGTTAACTTCTTACCAGTGGGTGACTTTGTACAAAGTCGTCTGCGTGGGTACCTCTGTCTCACCTACTTCTACCGCCAAGCAGCTGTATTTATATAGCTGCGTTCCGGTTTGAAGGATGAGATATGGCAGAGGTACTGGGTACTGTGACGAAACAGCCTTAGGTCACAAGATTAACAGCGCGCGAGTAACATCCCCGTGGTGTTGCGAGCGTCAACAGGCTGCGGTGACCTCTTACCATCTAATGCGGTCGACTAGTCTGCCATACTTTTGACGAGTTCCATGGCGCATTGGTGAAACGCGCTGTTAAGTTACTTGACACCAACGTTCGTGGGTTCGATTCCCACACAGTACAAGCATTTGTGTGCATGAACATGTATGTTTATCTTGTCTGGATATTTTTAAGAGAGTTAGGGAGCATCAAAGCAGCTCGTCTGGAGAAGTACCTCCACCTAACATAAAACCGTCGCCAAATAGTAACTTCCTAGTGGATTGTTATATTGCTACGTGTGAGGTCACCAGTAAGTTCCTAAGGAGTTACTGTGTTAGCAGCAGAGGCATTGCACGAGTGTTGCCTAATGATTTGCGAGCGTTCATAGGTTATAGTAACCGCTTTGCATCAGTTGGTGCGACCACGTTCTACGACTGTGGACGTTCTCCCGACGTTGTATAAAAAAAGCTCCTACTCTGCACCATCTGATATACCTGTCATTGCCTGTACAGAGAGAATGGGAGTGTGGAAATTTCATGAAATAACCTATTTCATATACCAGATCAACCCAGAGACTGTCACAGTGATATGCGTCTTACTTACTTGCGGCAGTGGGTACCGGTCGGTGCTAGTTCGTATAAACTAAGGGGCGGAAGCTACCTAAGTAGTTTAGATTATAAATTGGTGATTCTATCTATCTATAACTTCACGCCAAATCCCTTGCGGGGTAGGTAGAGTGCCACGTGACTCGGTCCTTATATTCATCACTCGCTTCTTTAATATTCATTGCTCTTTTCATGCACGTTCACCGGTTGCTAGGGCTCCTGGCATCACCTTCTGATAGAACACGACCAATTTGGTCATGGTAGGTAAGTCTTGGCCTTCTTCGGCCCCTACGTCCTTCCACTTTTGCATTGTATATCTGCTTCGTCATTCGTTCATCCTGCATTCTTTCTACATGTCCGAACGAACGGAGCATGCCTCTTCTTATTTTAACAGCGGCGCTCTCTTTCCCAACAACTCTGTTTCAAACATCATCATTGTGAATACGGTCTACAAGCGCTACGCCATTAATTTCTCTGCTGTACTCCGCTGGTGTGGAGAGAAGAGTGAATGCAAGGAACAGCGTGAATGGAGCGTGGGTAAGCGTCTAGGCACCTGAAATCTAAGTCAGAGGGCACAGCTGGCTGTACACAACGCGGTGTCCCAAAGTTAACTTGTGGAAGTGAGAGCTGGGTATGGCAGAGATAAATGCTGCTGATATGCGAACATTGCGCAAAATTTGTGGCATAACCGCGAGACTATGGAACGCCAGGTGCACCAATCTAAACGTACTCCTCTCGCTTCTTCCACACTGATCAACCTCTTCATGCATCCTTTTCAGTTTAGGGACTTACATTACAAAATTTGATTATGTATGTAAATATTTTGCAAAAATCACAGTAAAGTATCAGTTTAAGTTCGGTAACTGACAGTACACCTCAATTTACACAAAGTGTTCAATAATCATAGGCTAAAACGATTTTTTTATGGTACCGTGATTATCTGCATTCTATTGGTATATGCGGTTTCCGGGTGCAACCAACAAGAACACACAAAGAAGTTGAATAGTATAGATACAAGTAGGTGTTCCGTAGGCGCGAGTATTTTCGATGTGAATATAAGCCTGCCACAGATAAACTATAACGTATCGTAAGATAACATGCTGTCACACTCTATAAGTAAAGAACATGATGAGACAGGAAAAATACAGATTCACCATGTTATGACGAGCTCGGTGGCTCAGTCGTGAATAACGCGACTTTGACACTAACACTCGTGGGTTCGATTCCCACACTAGGCAGACATTTGTGTGCATGAACATGTTTGTCTGTCTTGGTCTAGATGTTTTAAGAGAGGCAGGGCGCATCAAAGCAGCCCGCCTGGGGAAGTACCTCCACCTCACAGAAAACCGAAGCCAAATATCAACTCCCTAGGGGGTTGTTGTGTTCCTGCGTGTGAGTGAGGTCACCAGTAAGCTCCCAAGAAGTTGCTTGCAGCAGAGGAGGCATCGCGCCAGTGATAATTAATATATCGCATGCATTAATAGGCTACGGTACCCGCTTTACATCAGGTGGGTTGTATGCTTGTATGCCTCCCGACGTAGTATAAAAAAAATATTTATATATTTAGAGCGAGTCAGCATGTTATCTTCCGATATAGTATAGCCACCAGACCTGAGATATAAGACAGGCTTTACCCGTGGCAAGCCGAGGGGAGTCATGAGTTTACACATAAAAGATTACTTACTGCTCTCTTATTACCTTCATTGTAGTCATATTTCTTAGTTAGACGTTAATGTCTTACCAAAACTAACTTGTAGAAAAGAAAAATTTAAAAAGGTTAAGTAGCCATTTGTAACTGAAAAACTTAGTCAAGTCCCAAATAATTGAGAGTTTCGTACGTAAACCGCAACTTTACTAAAGTGAGTAGGTATCTTGATTTATACATTTTTAACATACAAAATTTTGTAACAGTTAAAGACTTTCTCGGAAAACTGTAAACTTGATTCAAGTAATTTATAATGTGTAGAAGTGAACACAATTTACAACAAAGATCTACCAGTCCCAGCAATCTGACGTACAAATGCAACTTATTTCTTGAAATAAAATTTTCATCCCATACAACAAACGTGATTTTTTTTACCGTTTTTATAGATAATGGTACGGAACCCTTCGTGTGCGAGTCCGACTCGCACTTGGCCGATTTTTTAATTTCTCTTGTTTCCTTTCCGAACAAAACCTTCATTTGCTTCCAAGACTATAAATCAGTCAAGTGGTATAGAATATTAAAACCGCTAATTAGAGGGAAGTCACAACCGCAGAATCAGAATTCAATGTTTCCGTTGGTAGACGAGGGTTGGTATATATTTTAATACGGAATCAAGGGATGAATTTATTAGCTCAAGGTATATTGAAGTCATTAATAATTTATGAATTGTTACTGCTGTCTCATGTCAAATGGTTCCTTTTTTATACCACTAAGTTGGCAAACAAGCTACGGCCTGCCCCTTGGTAAGCAGATACCATTACCTACGGTGTCTCCAGTTGTTGAGCCTACGATCATCAATAGAATCTTCATCATTTTTATGGGAACCGTTCATTTGAAAAATCTAGATTTTTCTACCGTCTACAGTAGGAGCTACAGAAAAAAGGTTTAAGCGGTTTTTACACTTTCGACAACGTATGATTGGTGCCAAGTCAAGGCCTGGAGACCCCATACGACTCGTCCTTGTCGTTTCTTTAACACTAATATCTCTTTTCTGACATACTCGCCGGTGCATATTTTTATGTAATTATATTTATTTTATATATCTATTCATATAAGTATATTTATAGTGTACATATGTATATTCCTCCTCTGTCTCACCTATTTCTACCGCCAAGCAGCTATATTTATATAGCTGTGTTCCGGTTTGAAGGGTGAGATATGGCAGAGAAATTAAGTACTGTGACGAAACAGCCTCAGATCACAAGATTGGCAGCGCGCGAGTAACGTCCCCGTGGTGTCGCGAGCGTCAATAGGCTGCAGTGACCGCTTACCATCTGATGCGGGCCGCATGCTTGTTTGCCAATCTAGTTGCATAAAAAGAAAAAAAAAACAGTATGTTATCTATTTACATAAAATTTACTCAGACACGTACCTTTTTTTATATGGAAACAAGAACACCAGTTAAGATTAACAATATTTATTGACATAATGCAAATCTGTCCCGAAATCTCATAAAATTAAAAAAAAATGAACTTGAACATTTTTTGAACGAAATGTGTACAATTATCAAAGAGAACACCAATTTATAGTCAGAGTTTTTAAAATGGAGTCCAATTTATTAATTTAAAATGACAAGTCCTTAAGAGGGCGTACAAAGCTAATTGGCGCCGTCACTTTGTTTTTATTAATAACGCTGAATTTAAGACTAAATCCAAAAAAAATTCGGCGAAGTGCGAGCCGGACTCGCACACGAAGGGTTCCGTACCATTATCTATAAAAACGGCAAAAAAAAATCACGTTTGTTGTATAGGAGCCCCCCTCAAATATTTGTTTTATTTTAATTTTATTATTTGTTCTTAAAGTGAATAATAACTAAATATTCTGTGAATATTTCAAGCGTCTACCTGTTGCCGTTATCAATATCGAGCAAAAAAATCACGTTTGTTGTATGGGAGCCCCCTTAAATATTTATTTTATTTATGTTTTAGTAGTTGTTATTATAGCGGCAACAGAAATACATCATCTGTGAAAATTTTAACTGTCTAACTATCACGGTTCATGAGATACAGCCTGGTGACAGACGGACGGACAGCGGAGCCCCAGTAATAGGGTTCCGTTTTACCCTTTGGGTACGGAACCCTAAAAACGCTCAATACAGGCACTGAAAAAACCAATAGCAATAATTAAAATTATGACTAATTGTACATAGATAATAAATGTAATGTTTCTGAGTGCCTGCATCGAGCGTTTATTTGGATTTGGTCTTAAATTCAGCGTTATTAATAAAAGGCGCCACTTAGCTTTGTGTCCCCTCTTAAAATCAAATATTTTTTGTCAATTGAACAAAATGACATTGTATACCAACACTCGCTGATACACGTACGAGTACAGTACGGAGGTACTGATTATTACATTTGTAAAACAATTATTCTACACACGTTCCTCTATTGTGCGATGTCTGTGAGACTACCGCATCAGTCGCAGAGGATTTAGATAAAGATAGATAGATGATTAATGCCCCTGAGGTTTCAAGGGGCCTCCACATAAACAAGATATATTGTCACGTGTCACATCAACCCTTACCACTGCAGGGATACGGGTCTTCCTTGAACCGAAGGTGTTTAGAGCATACTCCACCACACTGCTCAAATGCGGATTGTCGTAGGCCAGTGCTTTCAAGTCGCCCGAGGGCCACTGGCTTAGCTTAGCGACTGTCAACTATCGACAACGGCCGGGACCGATGGCGTACCGTGCCCTCTGCACTGAGACACTCGAGATAGATAACCGATCTATAGACAGGCTGCGGTCGACGTTGCTTAACCTGCGTGTTTAAGGACACGCGCAACAACGCCATCGAACTATTGAAATAAGAGATGTTGCTTGCCATTAATTTTTACCATTATGCTGGTGTATCAACACAGTAGTATAATAAAATCTGATCACGGATAAATTGCTATTTTCATTATAACCAATATCAGGATCATTTGCTCGTGAATTCTATCACAAAACATCCATTATTTTAAAATTAGCAAAAGATGATACAGTAAAAAAAAACCACTGGAAAATTATCTCCAAGTGTCAGTAGAAAACACAAATAACAATTTCTGAAAAAGTTGTGTCAGTGTAGGTGAATAGGGACGCTAGGAAGCTGCGTGCGCAGATAATGCTGTAGCAACGGATGCGATCTCCTCGGGTTACCATAGACTGGCGTAGTCTATAGCGATGGCGTTTTTCTACTTTCATGCTCTCTGGAATACTTAGCCAGCTTCAATTTACGATTTCAATCTAACTATCTATAACTTAACGCCAAATCTCTCGCCGGTAGTCAGATAGAATGGAGCGCCACGGGACTTGGCCACTTCTTTAACGTTCAGAACTCTTCTTGCACGCTAGGCAGATTCCCGTGCTCTTAACATCCTGACCTTCTGATAAAACATGATCAATTTGGTCTTGGTAGGTAAGTCTTAGTCTGTTCGTTCGTTGTACTGTTTGGCAACTCTTTCTTCTTGCATTATTAGTACATGTTCCAACCTGCGGAGCTCTTCTGATTTACGTTTTATTATTTATTTATAAAATGATTAAAATATTTGTTGTTATTTATATTCTATGTATACCTATATTTATAAATATTTGGTTTACGATCCAAATAATCCAATAGGTATCCAATTTTCAGGCCTTTTCACCCGTACCGAGGGCATTTTTTTATGGTTTATAACGGACGGACGAACAGACAGCACAGTCGCAGCATTTGTATAACGGAAGACTTCGGGACCCCTAAAAAGAAACAACTTTGAAATAAAAATCTGCACCGAAATGTTAACGTCACAGGGTTCAACGAACACAGCGTCTCTCCAGACTCGAGACTAGCGCACCTACATAAATCTAGACTGCGCAGTCTGAAAAACATTTTTCCTTTTTCCTATGCCAATCTGCCTGGCCAATGTAGTCTATTTGTCTAGCCTATGCTGCAAGTTGAACTGTCTCACTAATTTCAGCCTTCACTAATCCCCCTTAGAGTTCTTTTTACTTCGCAATTTGTGATAATGCAACACTTTTTAAGCGTATTAAGATTTAATCCCCGATTATATTTTAAGGGTATAAAAAGGCGTACTAATTATAAATGTAAGCTTTGTGGGTGTGGTTATAAGATTCAGTTTTCTTTAATATTTATGTTAGAATCGTTCGTGTTGAACAGTTGATAATGAACTGTATGTCAAGGTGGTAGAGTTTAATTTTATGAATATGAAGCAAAGATGACCCTGGAGGACGGATCAATTATGGAGGCCGTTGGGGCTAAATAATAGATAGAGAGGTATTCGCGGCGGAAATCACCTGCAGGTTTTATCTGCTTGTTTCGGGACTTAGTGACTGCATTCCACCAAATATTTTCAGATCGATTTTTGATAAGATCTCTTCCTCGGTACTATTACAACGAAGTGTATGCTACTTAACACCAATGCTCGTAGGTTCGATTCCCACACAGGACAAATATTTGTGTGCAAGATCATGTTTGTTTTACTTAATCTGGGTGTTTATAAGAGAGGTAGGTCGCATTGAAACAGCCTGACTGGGAAAGTATATCACCTCACAGTCAAACAAAAACTCGGAAGATTGTAGTATCGCTGCGAGTGAGTACGGTTGCCAATAAGCTCCTGAGGAGCTGCTGTGTTAGCAGTGTGCCAATGAGCGATGAATATTTCCAGCATTGTGATCGTTCATATTTAACGATACCGTTTGTTTTTTTATAAAAAGTATTTTTGATTACTATGGCATTATGTATGTACATGAGGTTACGTAGTGTCATTATTTAAATTACCTACCAACCACACTAATGATTTTCTAACCAGTTACTGCTGTACAGTAACTGGTTAGAAATCCCTTCAAAACAAATTTGACAAATTCAATGTACACCAGATGACAACTTCTTCAAATTGGCCATGAAGATGTTTTTACTGATGCGTTAATGCATCATAACTTCTGACTGAATGAATTTCAGTCAAAAGTTACGATCCAAGTATTACAACTGTCCATACGCTACAGTAGGCGAATATAATTAGGTTGTGTGTACGTCTGTTTGCAACTCGATGGTATAAAAATAAAAAAATCTTATTATACGTTTACGTTACTTACATTTAATTTTTTTATTATACGGGGAACCATGACATGAAGGCATGCGTGCAAATTTTCATTCCTCTCAGAAAAATAAATTGAGGTAAACGTGCAATATAAAATTGTGGATAGCATAGCTTCGCTACACTTAGACTATGAATCAGTGGAAATCGAACCTTACCTTGTAACGCTTAAACACGTAGCATGCGGCTACGCCGTAGCACATCTACGCCATATCTCCTCTACGTCCGGTGCGTATTGCCTGACAGTCGGCAATAATTCAGGAAGATAAAATTAACGGCTCGTACTTGGCACAGTAGACGAAATATTGCCAGTTAATCTTTTTTACAGGGAAGATAATGTAAGTGATATAATCACAATTTATATTTTAATTTAAAAAAAGTGCGTTCACTAACAGTAAAAACAAACAGCATAAACCATATATGCATAAGTCTTCCATTTCAGAATCTAATTACATTCTGAAATGAAAGGAGATGTATGCATTGTTTTTTATCTCCGCGATACTGTACATAAATGCCTGGCTATGGACAAAAAAATTTTACACGGGTTTGTAGATCTTGAGATTGCATTTGAAGTGATTGTACGTATTTTTCGCACTCCAGAAGATTTAGCCTAAATTTGAAATTGTTGATTGACGTTGAGATAAGCAAAGGTTCTTTGGTTTAAGCATGTAGAAAGAATGCGCGATAAAAGGATAGTGAAACTACAACACCAAAGTATGAAGGATGTTGGAACCGAGGACGATCAAGATCGTCTACGACGACCAAATTGGTCTTGTTATATCAGAAGGTGAGGTAAATAGCCTTAAAAAATAATTATGAATATTAGAGAAGCATTCTCTCTATTTACACAGCAAGGCACCTGACGTAAACATATTGATTTATAGATAGATACGATAGCATTTGATTATGTATAATTTTGCCAGAAAATTCCGAAATATTTTTACAATAGAAAAGTTTATATTTCCCGTTTATGACTTTGTCTGGTAATTTCTGCCGAAAACATGTATAAAATTGTGTATTATTATATTATTAGTTTGGTGTCATTAAAAAGTAGCTGAATTCCACATGTAATAATTGGTTAATATGTCCATTTAGTTGTGCACAACTCAGTAGGTATGGTATAGGACAGAATGGCGCTATAACTTTACAGCGATACATAGAAATGGAAATAATTGCCACATTTGCGATCGACATGTTGTGGATTCGAACATCCAACTAGATGATTTTTTCATTGTAAAGATATTATCATATTTCCGAATATTATTTATACATATCAAACATATCATTGTGTCGATACACATCTAGTAATATAATAAGAATATACTGTTATCATTATACTGCAGTTACATTCATCTCAAAAGAATTACAACTACAGTTGAAGACCAAGCAGTTACAGCACGGCTACGATATAACTGCAGCAAACCTGCTGTGTCGATGCAGTCTATATGTGAATGAATTTAATCATTCTGAGTTTCTATTCGAAGAGTAACTTGCACACCGACGAATGGAGAAATTATCATCACAATCGGTTCCGGCTGTTTTTAGGGTTCCGTACCCATAGGGCAAATCGGAACCCTATTACTGAAACTCCACTCCGTCCGTCCGTCCGTCTGACACCAGGCTGTATCTCATGAACCGTGATAGTTAGACAGTTGAAATTTTCACAGATGATGTATTTCTGTTGCCGCTATAACAACAAATACTAAAAAATAGAATAAAATAAATATTTAAGGGGGCTCCCATACAACAAACGTGATATTTTGCTCGATATTGATAACGGCAACAGGTAGACGCTTGAAATATTCACAGAATATTTATTTATATACTCACTTTAAATATAAATAATTAAATTAAAATAAAACAAATATTTAAGGAGGGCTCCCATTCAACAAACGTGTTTTTTTGCCGTTTTCATACATAATGGTACGGAACCCTGCGTGCGCGAGTCCGACTCGCACTTGGCCGGTTTCTTTCATTACATCAGAATATCGCACGCGATGTCACAGAAAATTACAGCCAAATATGTTGGAGGGCTGTTGTGTTCCTGCATATGAGTAAGATCACCAGTAAACTCCTAAGGAGTTGCTTTAGTAGCAGCATACCTTATGTATCGCAAGCGTATGTAGACTACGTTAATCGTCTTAAGTTAGTTTATTTTATGCAAGAAATATCATATGTCTTTGTAAGTATTTATTCGCGATTCAACCACAGTGAGGTGTCACTTTGGCTCTACTTTGAATATTTAGGAAGTTTGTTTCAATATGAGTCGATAATATACAGAATAGAGAGAAAATACGCATCGAGAATTCGACCGTGGCTTCGATTCCCACACAAGACAAACATTTGTGTGCATGAACATGTCTTTGTCTTGGTCTGGATGTTTTAAGGGAAAAACTAAACTGAAGTACACCTATTTACACTAACTTTGTAAATTAGGAATATATAGAAACGAAGAAATGATATATATAACTGCGCATTACGCTAGTTTTAAAATAAACGCTTCGGTGCTAATTATATACCCAAGGCCTTTTTAAAGGGCTTCTCACGCAAAATCTTTTCTCAAAATACGTCCTCATTTAGCTTGTGAAAGTCATTACCGGGTATAACCTTCTACTAGACACCTGTTGCATGATTTTAATTGATTCGAAGAAAATCAAGGTATTTGAAAGAGGTGAAATCAGAATGTGCTTGTGTTCGTTCTGAATTCCTCTATGGTTCGTTCTGAAATAAGTAGGATAAAGATTGGAGCACTGTGCAAAATACGTGGCATAACCCTTACTGACCACTTTCGCAATGAGGACTTAAAAAGAGAGTTGGTCTGAAAAAGAGTGATAAAAACGAGGTCTGTAAGGACAGCTTTTGGTGCTCGGTTTACCCCACAAGGGACTTGGCGCGAAGATAATTAAGAATATTTTTGCAACATGAACAAGCTTCATTACCTACTAATTCAGTAAAGTTTTATTTTGTTTTCTGCCACGGAAACACAGCCTTTTTTTGGAGCTTACTGGTGACCTGACTCACTCACAGGAACACTACAATCCTGCAGCGAGTTTGCTGCTGTTTGCTGAAAGTTGGAGGTTGACGTGTTGCTTTGACGCTCCCTATCTCTTTTAAAAACACCCACGCCAAGACAAACAGACATGTTCAAGCACAGAATTGTTTGTCATGTGTGGGAGTCTAATACGCAAGTGTTACTGTCAAGGTAGCCTTACTAACTACTTCACCACCGAGCTCCCAATAGCTCATTTTGTTGTTCCATTGTCTTCAAGAATTCAATTAAGTTATACAATGTGGCATAATCTGATTTATTCCCAAGTACCAACTCCCTACATCCCCTGGTCTCTCCAGGCTTCGGCCCATTATAATTTCTATCAGGACGTCGTTAACTAGTTGCCAAATTAAGTTCGAAACAGTACCGCCACGTTATTGTTGGGAACGCCTCTACCGTAGAGCGGGCCGGCCGTTTCACATTTTTTGGACTCGATTCTAAACAATGAAAATGATTTATAGAAAGCATTTACATGTTAAATTTGAAAGGTTATTCTATCTACTGTGTATATCTTCACGGAAAATTGTGGGGTAGGCAGAGATAATAGAGCAAGATAAGGGCCTTTTTTAACCGGTTTCAAAAAAGGGGTAGATTATCCATTCGGTTGTTATTTTTTATGTTTATTACCTCAGAACTCCGTTATTTAAAAATTATTTGATTATTTTTTAATCCAAAGGCTTCTTTGATTGGTCTCTGTTATGTATGAGAACAAGAGACGTAGTGCAGGTGTCAATCAAACAACGGCTAACAGCGCACTGAGTATTTATTGAGACACAAGTAACGACGGTGGTGTGGAGATACAACACGCACACCTACCTACATATTACATATAACAGTCTCATAAGAATCTTTATCAATATCCATATGGTAGTTTTTATTTTTAAATCAAAATTACTGGAAATAATATGTAATTCAGTGGTGTTTCCTGCAGCGCATTTGTTGTGTATGTGCGTAAAGCTAAGTATTTTTTTTCTGTTTAAGTACATATAGACACTATAATACACAAATATTATAGAAATTTAAAGAAACAAAACAATTATTATGAACCTTTTAGTGTATTTTTTCTTAGCAGACGTTTTTGGAGTCGGTGTTTTTTTTATAATTTTTATCACTCGCGCGATACCACCCCTGCTGCTAACACAGCATCTCCTGTTTATTCATATGTCAAGAATTGATTACTTGATCGAACTTGTGAGCGAGAAATACTCATCGCAGCAATGTAGCCAATGTACTCACCTATGTTTTTTTTTATACAGCGTCGGGAGGCATACAAGCATACGGCCCACTTGATGTAAAATGGTTACTGTATTCTATGAACGATAAGTAACACTCGCGCGATACCTCTGCTGCTAACACAGCAACTTTTTAGGATCTTACTGTTGACCTCACTTACACGTAGGAACACAACAAGCCTATTGGGAGTTGTTATTTGGCTGCGGCTTTTTTTTAAAATAGAGTAATTTCCTCAGAAGCTGCTTTGATGCGCTCTACCTCTCTTAAAAATACCCAGACCGAGACAGGCAGAAATGTTCATACACAAAAATATTTGTCCTGTGTGGGGATTAAACTCACGAGCGTTGGTGTCAAAGTCGCGTCCTTCACCACTGCGCCGACCGACACCGAGCTCATAATTTGTAGAAGGTAGACACGGCACGTATCTTCAATCTCATTATCTTCTTCTCTGGACATTTTTCCTGTCTACATTTTTCTTCTTAGGCTCTCGTAAAGTAATGTATTGCTTAAAATCTCACGGTCATATTTCAAAAAACCGACCACCATATTTGATTTTGATATCTTCGCTAATTTATGAAAATGAAAGCTGTGTATATAGAGCATGAAAGTAGAACAAACGCGATAGAGATACGAGCGTTGCGCAAAATCTGTGACATAGCGCTTGCTAACCACGTACACAACAGATTGTGCGTTGTGATTTTAGTTTCGGATCATGATCGAGCATCTGCGATGTAGCCAAGACCCCCCTTCACCATCTTGAAGGCCCCTGCCTTAATGAATTTATATTAGACTTACCTACCATGATCAAATTGGTCGTGTACTATCAGAAGGTGATGTCAGGAGCCCTAGAAACCGGCGAGCTTGCATGAAAAGAGCAATGAATGTTAAAGAAGCGAGTGAGGTATGTAAGGATCGAGTCGCGTGGCGCTCGGTTCTCTCTGCCTACCCCGTATGGGATTTGGCGTGAAGTTATAGATAGATAGAATTTATATTAAGCATTCATTTGTATTCCATTATTATTCATTAGTATGTATACATGTATCTGTACCCCTATATATGTGTATGTATCTGAGTGTGTATATGTTTATATCTGAATATACTTTATATGTTTTTTTATACAACGTCGGGAGGCATTCAAGCATACGGTCCATCTGATGTGAAGTGGTTACCGTAGCTTATGAACGTTAATAATACATTATCATTCGATGCCACCTCTGTTGCTAACACAGTAGCTCCTTAGGAGCTCACTTCTTTTTAATTTATTGTTATTTGGCTGCGATTATGCGAGGTGGAGGTACTTCCACAGACGGCGATTGCTTTGATGCGCTCTACATCACTTAAAAGCACCCAGACCAAGACAAACAGATATGTTCATGCGCACAAATGTTTGTTGTATGTGCGAATTGAACCCACGATTGTCGGTGTCAAAGTTATTAACTGCGACACTATCGAGCTCGTCAAAATGTATGTTCATATGCACCTTTTTAACTTCCAGTGTAATACATTATTACACTCAGGAACACAAAACCAATGGTTTGCTGGAAGAGATTCCTCGAAGGAATAAATCCGCCTTTGCAAACCAAATTCTTATATATTACGAATGTAAACACTTATGCAATCACTTTCACGGGCAAATTGGTAGTATTTTGCGAGAAGGTGATGTCAGAAGCCCTAGGAACTGGCGAACGTCCATAAAAATAGACGTTAGAGCCAGGGAGAGAAAGACCGTGTTACGCGGCGCTTTGTTCTCACTGCCTACCCGCATGGGACGTGGCGTGATAGGTAGATGATATTTTAGTCTCAAAGTAAAGTCGTAGAGAACAGGAACCTAGACTATTCCTTTTGTAACGCTGAAATTTATTAACACATTTACATTTGCCTCGCTTTGTGTCTTCCACCGACTGTACAACGGGTTGTGTTCTGAAGAATTGTTAGACATGATGCCGACAGCTTCTTTTTACAATCGCACCGCTCCTCGGCGAGTTCACCCTCGCACACTGGATCCGCAATGGTTACGTACTGTGCGGTGTCATAGAAGTTATGTTGAGACTGATTTTGAAGACATCTCGTTAATGTTAACATTGCACTTGTACAGATTCCACTTCACAATTTTATTTAATAATTATTTTCACCTACCGATTTCGCCTTTACGACATTATCAAGGTATTTTATACAACATACGGCGGTACCGTGCAATCAGCGATAGTGGATAATCCACAGCGGTGACCACTAGGCAGTGTTGCCAATTTATAATTTTATATTGAGTTGTGGGATAATTTATCACTTAGTTGGGTCCGGTCATTGGTATTTGAAATGTAATAATTTGAAATTCAAATTAAATTAATTTAAGTAACAGAAATAAAATAAGAATAAAATAAAAATAATAACCTGAGTGTCTACTGTCAGCAAGTATCAATAATCAATTGAAAATATAGTCACGAACTATTAGGTGATTAAAATAAATAATAAAATATAATAAATGCTAATAATAATTACAATCCGGAATAATTAAAATAAAATAAAATGTCAAAAGATAAAATAATTTAATATTGGTGATGTGTTAATGTCTAATTGTATATTTAAGGCCCTGGATGCTTTTTGATGCAACAGGCTATTAATTTCTAAAGCCTCCAGTGCATTTAATTTCTTTCCTTTATCACATATATGGAGGGTTTTAAAGTTTGTTTGCTGGTTAAAGCTACGGCCTTCTTTCCAAAGGTGTTCAGCAAAGTTGGAATCAGTTCGTTTAAGTTTCCAGCATCTACAGTGTTCCTTGAGCCTAGTTTGAAAGTATCTGCCAGTCTGGCCTATAGATTTTTTATCATACTGGACACAAGACAGTTCGTATACTACACCTTTTTGTTCAGTGGGAGTTCTGTCTTTAGTGTTACAGAGCAGATTCTGTAGGAAATGGGTACTGTAGAATGAAATGGAACGAGCTCCCAGCCGAGGTTTTTCCAAGGGACTACAGCATGGAATTCTTCAAAAAATGCATGAAGACGTTTTTAGAGAGTCGGCAACGCATACCTGACACCCCTGGTGTTGCAAGTGTCCATAGGCTACGGTGACTGTTTACCATCAGGAAGGCCGTATGATTGATTACCACCTTAGTGGTATAAAAAAATACTGGTCGACGGTTATTAAGTACCCGCTAACATGTATAGCATATCTTTCCTAAAAATGGTAATCTAGCCCAGCGTATAGATTCCTTTTCTAGGTTGACCCTGTCACTACCCTTATATGCCAATTGCTGTGCTATGTTCACTCGTTCTTTCACCACTATACTATCTATAATTTTTGGGTCATATATATTATTGAAAGCAATGGTTTTAATTGTTTCTAACTCAGTATTGTAATTTTCTATACTAAGAGGAATAGAAAGCAGCCTATGCACCTTTGAATGAAAAGCCGCATGTTTATATGATAAGCCGGATAATCGGCATGAAACAATTGCCACATCAACCCGTATTCATCCCACTACAGGGATACGGGTCTCCCTTCAGCCGAAGGGGTTTAGAGCATACTCCACCACGGTGGTCAAATGCGGATTGGCGGAGGCCAATATTTTCAAGCCGCCCGAGGGCCACTGACTTAGCTTAACGACTGCCATCTATCGACAACAGCCGGGACCGACGGCTTAACGTGCCCTCCGTAGCACGGAGAAACTCGAGATAGATTAAACTATCCATAGACAGGCTGCGGTCGACGTTGCTTAACCTGCGTGTTTGGTTAGAATGACGCGCGCAGCGACGCCATCGAGCTCACTTGAAACAAATAATGGACTTTAATTTCTGAATTAAACGGAATTTTATTAAAATTAAAAAACGGAGGACGCGTTTTTCTTCGCTCAAACTGAAAATGAAATATTCCCTTTTCTTTAAATATATTTGACTTCTGCGTTGGGCAGCCGAGTTATCTAGTACCCATAACACAAGCTTCGCGTACTTTGGGGCTAGGTGGCGCTGTGTAACTTGTCAGACAATATTTATTATTATTTATCATAAAAATCATTGGATGAAGCTCCTTTGCCCAAGTACAATAGGTAATACATGAAAAGTATCATATATTATGCAGTTTATGTACGATGATATAAGTTACATAACTGCTTACCACCGAGCATGCCATATGCTTTTGGTATATACCTTAGTGTTATAAAAAAAATATATGAAAATAGAGCATGTCTGATGCCAAACTGCGAACGAGGGTCGCGTCACGAGGCGCTCGGTTCTCTCTGTCAACCCCGAAAGTAACCTAGCTTGAAGATATAGATTGAAACTAAACATTTTACATATGACGAGCGCAGCGGTTAATAATAGCGGGTTCGATTCCCACATAGGACACACATTTGCGAGCATGAGCATGTCTGTCCTGGTCTGGCTGTTTTTAGGAGAGGTAGGGCGTATCAAAGCAGCCCGTCTTGGGAAACTTCACCTCACAGAAAACCGTAGCCAAATAACAAACTCTCTCTCTGTATGTTGTGCTCCTGCGTGTGAGTGAGGTCACTAGTAAGCTCCTAAGGTGTTCCTGTGTAAGCAGCAGAGGAGGCATCGCGCGAGTGATACTTGATTTATCGCAAGCGTTAATAGGCTACGGTACCCGCTTTACATCAGGTGGGCCGCATGCTTGTATGCCTCTCGACGTACTGTAAAAAAAATGTACAATTAACCAAATAAAATTTACAAAATTGCCCACAGGACAGGTTTAGGCTAGTGTCGGAACTAAGTTACATGTAATCGTTTTGTTAACATTTTTGAATAAAAAAAAATGAATTTGAAGAATAAAGTTTTTCACAGATGTCTATTACTTATATAGAACTTATAATACTTTGCTTGCGTTGGGACTAGATGTGACGACGCGCTGTGTGTTTAGTCCCGACAAAGAATCTTAACTGAGAGTATTTACTTACGCCACATGTTTGGTCCTTACATACCTCACTTGTATTTATAACATTTCAAGCACGCCCGCCATTTCTTAGGGTTCCTGACTTAAGTTCCCGATAAAGTAAAACCAATTTGTTGTTAAGACTGGGCTTTTCTCGCCTCCAACATTTTCCACCATTGCGTTATAAATCTGCTTCGTCGTATTTTTCTACTAAATAAATAAAACTACGTGCTCGAACCAACGGACCGTGCCTCTTCTAATCTTACCACCGATTATCTCTTTTAAATCAACTCTCTTACATCATCTTTGCAAACGCAGTCTGTAAGTTTTACGTGAAACATTTTGCGCAACGTTTGCATTGTGACCGCGTTTATTTTATTTTCATGATCTCTGCCAAATTCAGCTCTCGCTTCCATAAGTAATTTATGAAGTACACAGGTCGCATACACAATGATGTACTGATGTACTGCGTTGTGTACAGCGAGCTGTGCCTTCCGGCTCAAGCTTACACTGCCAAGAAGTTTTCCCAACGCTTCTTTCACACTATTCCCAGCACTCATCTCTCCACATCAGCATCACATCAATGTGTACATTTCAAGTATTAAATGCCGTAAATTATGTTTCTTTGAAATAAAAGCTATTGATAACAATGATCAAGGTTAAAATTCATTGAAATGCACCTCGAATGCAAAACACACTTCTATAAGCCTACCAGTTACAAATACCTGTCAATTCCTCAAACATTTTCAGTGTGCGATGACAAGTTATCATTGGCAAGCTTACATCAGCTGACAGATCCTACATAACCTTCACTTCACCGCGTCCAAACGGCGTGCTGCAAGGATACACAGCGCCCGCGGCGTTAATTACCACAGCACTCGAAGATATTTTAACCCTGCAATTCACGGGTCACTCTTAATTACGTACCTAGTTTTGAACGCGTTTTTGAATGTTCCTCTCGCACATGCACTAATACCGGTTTGCGGGAAAGGGATGGAGTAGGCGGTGAGGTGGGCCGAGCGGACGACCGCCGGCAGTCGCGGCGCGAGGCTGACTAAATCTGTGCCGGTCTCAAGCCAGGTCAGGTCAGACATAGGGCCTCGTCCAGAGAAACCGTATAATAAATTGTTTAAATGTTTTAACATCACCCCTTGTTTCGCAATTTGTCGGGACATTGTGCGTTAGAATAGAATTTGTTGGCGCAATTTAATTTTAGGCCGGACCTTTCCGTGCGCGCAAATTGTATGTTTTTTTAATTTGTGTCCATAACTGTATTATGAACGCAAGAGTATTTCACCTGCCTGTTTATTACGTCTCATTACTTAAACCCTAAACTTATTTTAAGGAAAGTTGACACGGATATAGAATTACGTTTTGGGGGTCATGTACCTGAAGCGCACTCGTCGCGACCCCTTATATTCCAGCGAACAACGGGTTGCAATTTTGTATTAAAACTATACCGTTGAGCGAATTAGGACGCCCGTCGAAGGGACGTGCACTAATCTGCCCCGTCGGTGCAAATTTATGTGCATGCGACCACCGTCTACTACGTAGCGCCCAATCCGGCGGGTCGAGGCGAGCCGTGTACCGCGGCCCGCTCAATAGGTGATCAATGGGGGTTTAAAGTCATTAAACTAACAACAAATAATTGAGATGTGTAAGCATCGAGTCAAGTAGTCAAGTGACTTGGGGTGTATGGATAGTGAGAGTAACTCAGTCTGCTACATTTGTTTTGATGCATTTTGCAAAAAGGTTCAGTACCATTAATAGTATTCATTCTGTGAGGTGTACTTCAGGATATAGCTTTACAAGAGTAAATGCATCGGAACACAAAGCTTACCTTTTAGATATTTCAAAATATTTCATCTCTGATAATAAAAAAATCCGATATTTAATTAATACATGGTCTCACAGCTTGTTTTCAAACTTCATTTTAGATAACTTCATGTTATATGTATATATATGTGTTGTATTCGTATGATGTTCCGGTCTATCCGATATTATGCGAGCGTATGGTGAGTAGTTTTGCAATGAGAAATACAATGCAACTCGTGTCACACTATAATTTTAAATCACACTTAAACAACCATACCCATGACCGGATGCGACATATATATTTAAATATATACGACGTCGGAAGGCATACAAGCATACGTCCCACCTACGTGTAAAGTGGTTACCGTACCCTATTAATGTTTGTAATATATTAGGTATCACTCGCGCGATGCCTCCTCTGCTGCTTAGCAAATATATATATCAAATGCCTCACAAAGGTTCCTCACAACGTTTCCCTCATAGATACTCGTATATAGTCTACAAATAGACTAACTTTCAAACTATAATTTGTATTAGTTTAAATAAATACACATATAACTAAATCAAAAGTAATTCCGTACCACCACACCAATTCTCATATATTCCACTGCAGGAGTACGGATCTCCCTTCAACTGAAGGGGTTCAGGCCACACTGTGTCACGCTGCTCAACAGTGAACTGACGGAGGCCATTGTTTTTAAGCCGCCCGAAAGTCACTGACGTAGCTTGACGTCTGTCATCTATAGGCAACAGTTAACAGCTTGACGTCCCCTTCAAAATGAAATCACGGAATTATTACATCTTAAATTAGAAATTGTTGTAGAATTTTATCGCCCTACCGCTTGAATAAATAAATATTTTATTTACATCCGGTTATATATAATAATAATTCTTGAGTGTGATATATAAGTATACATAAACTCGTATTGCATATATTAGCCATTTAAGGCACCTAAATCCGCTGCTAAAATTTATTTCACAGCCATGTAACAGCCGATATCCTAGAGTACAGCTAAAGTCCTTAGTATCGTTTACACGAACAAACTTGGCCAATCCTAAATAATCCCTACGAACTTATCCCCAGTATTATTCTCAAGTAATACGCCTTCCATGCCGATTAGTACGTAGTGGATGGAAACGGCCTTCAAGACTGAACAAACAATAGGCAAGACTTGTCTGATTGAGTTCCAGTGTGAAAGAGGCTTTACTCAGCATCCCACTACTACATCCACGCACGTATCCAATACACTCACACATGCAAAATATCGCATCCTCGTACAATTTGATACATATTTTGTATGTACGTGTGACAAACGTCTGATATGTATAAATGTAGGATTTTGTTTGTGTTGGTTTCACTGCAAATGGCCGACATGTACGGGCGCATGCGTTTGTTAACAAGGGAACAATTCACTCCAACATTACAAAGACATTGCAAATTGAATTTTATTTTTATGGTAGTACGGTCAGGTGAAATCGTGGAGGTGGTTTATTTATTGTTGATGAGGAAAACGGCGGTCTTTTGAAGTTTGGACTAGTGTAAGGTAAAGGAGTTTCTCTCGCGAAAGGAGCGTGGAGTGAATTAAAATAAGCATCTATCTACACTTCTTTGATTCAAAGTTCATAGGGTTTGCGTATTACTTGTGCTCATGTTATATTATATGTTCTCCTTAACTTGTATTTCTACTAGAAATTTTAGGATAAACGTATCAGCCCAGCCATATATCCTCACACTTTCTGGTGAAATGCCAGAGTAGTTTATTTTTAAGTCACAAAAAAGTTGTTAACCTACGTACTTTTCGAGGTTTACGTGATCTGTTAACACATTAGGAACTAAATCCTACGTAATTAATAAATAGGTCAAAGAAAGGCATCGAGGCAACTCGAGTGGGAAAGTACCTCTACCAATTTTCACAACAGAAGAAGTTCACAACCAAATAGCAATTAGTTGGAGGATTGTTGTGTTCCTACGTGTGAGTGAGGCCACCGGTAAGCTTTTAAGGAGTTGCTGTGTTAGCAGCAGAGGAGGAATCGTGCGAGTGATACTTAATGTATCACTCGCACGAACAAGCGTTCATAGGCTACGGTTGCCGCTTTACATCAGGTGGGCCGTGTGCATGTATGACTCCCGAAGTTGTATAAAAAAATATTCTTAACGATCTTCTTTGCAATCCTACTTACGGGTTTCGTGACGATGTTTTTCATCACCTGCGAGAAAATGATAATTACAAAAATATTCATTTATGATACATGTGCACCAGTTGGTTACTAGGGTGGTTCGGTGGCGACCTGACGCCTGTTCTTGATCACCAAATATCGCTGAACGCAGATAAAAAATACACGCAACGAATGTAGAAATTCCAAAGAACTCAAAATTTAAAAATATTTAGCCAAAAAGAAAGCAATTGAACTGTTACTTTCTAGATTTTTAAATTTGGTTAAGCCGTAGTCACTATAGTAACGTCGCGTAGCTATGTGCTACGAGCAAATGTTCGTAGCCGTAGCGTTCGCACTTTTCGTAGCGGTTTATAACGTAGCACTTATAAAGCTTGTTAAATTCACACGTGGTTGACCTCGTTAGGTTTACGTATTTATATGTCACCACTGGAAGTGTCACAGCAGGGGTGTCATATTACGTCATCGTAATTTTTTTTACAGTATATCACATGCCGTCACTGTCTATTTATAACTTTACGCCATGTCCCATGAAAGATAGAAAGCTCTACAGAAATCGGTCATTAGTCACCTCACTCGTTACACATTCATAGCACATTACTTATCGTGGACGCTCGCCGGTTCAGAAGGTACCTGCCTACAATAAGCTTTTGGAAGTCATACTTCTAATGCGACTTGCAAAAATGTTGCGTTAAACGTTTAACGCTACCATAGAGGGGGAATAGAAAGAGACAGAGCGAGAGTAAATGTGTGGCACTTGAACACAAAAGTACAGGTTGACGCTGCTAAATGTTTCACGATATTACCGGCAGATAGCGCTATAGTTATAAATGTGCAATAGGTTAAAACTGCTAAATGTTTCACGGTATTACCGTTAGATGGCGCTATAGTTAAAAATGTATACCATTTGTAATTTACATTTGACTTGTATATAATACATTCCATAAACATCGCCGCTACTACTAGATAGACGTTTTTCAATTTAAGTTATTAATTGAAATTAAACTATTTTTAACGGAAGTATCGCGTGTTTTATTTATTTTGTTTAAACTTGACGTTTCGAACGCTTTGCAGCGTCCATAGTCGCAGGAAGGACTAGTGGTCAGGTTTCAACAAAATAAATAAAACACGCGATACTTCCGTTAAAAATAGTTTAATTTCAATGTGTAACAATCGCGAAAACCTAAGACAATATTAAGTTATTAATGTTAAAGATTTATTTAATGATGCCAAAGAAGTATAACTTCTCACGCGCGTACATAAGTACACGCACCCATTTTTTTTACCATATCCTTTCTCAATAACACCTAAAATATAATAACAACCAGTTGAGAATGCGTAAGCTTGAATTGCCAGAGGAACACCGGGCTCATCAATTATATAACAATTCAATTTTTTTTTAAATTTGTCGGCCATTTTGAGCATGTTCCTTAGAGATAGGAATGATGTTCCTGAATATTCCTATTCTACTTTTTTATGCTGAATCCGAATGTCAAGTCAAAACTCGAATATTCAAAAAAAAAGCGACGGACAAACATAGATTTCATATAGGAACGGTGTTCCTAAAAATAGTGATTACTTAGATTGCGCTGAAGTTACAAGTTGCGCGTGACAAATATGGTGTAACAAAATAGTTATTTGGTTACGCTGTACTCACAATTGTTATTCTATTTCATACAAACAGTAGTACTGTATATTTGTAGCATGTATGTATGTATGAATATGTATTTCATGTATTTCGTACACAGTCTATGTTCATTGTAATAAATTGCGATTTTAATTTATTGCGAACTTTAAGGTGAGAAATGTTACGGTAAAAATAATATTTTAATGGGATTACGTAATGAATGGAGTCATGTATTACTTTATTACTACTTGTTGGAAACCACAAGGCACAAACAGTACGTATCGTTTTTGTACTACTTCGGCTAATTAACAATAGCACTGAAACCATTACCTACCTATTCCGAACGAATTAATTTCGAAAAAACATAAATACATTTTTTTTTATATCTGTACTCTAATTTCACTAACTTTTCCACACTCAAATTCCTATCCTACTGTGCACGTCCATCGTATTAGAAGGTTCCCTTCTCTTCTTTAGCATAGCTGAAATAAAAAATCATAAAATTTTCCACTGTTTTAACCTCGGCCTGACCCCTGAAGTACACGAAGTATATTCTTTTAAGATATCAAGTAACACCTTCCAGGAGGGTTATGTTGCTCGCGTATGACAAGCTCGGTCACTTCTTTAATCTTATCGGTTTCGGTTGAAATATTTTGAATGTCCCTTTGCAAGACAGAAGTTAGCAAGGTTTCTAGGTAAATTTGGAGCAAATCCATTTAGCAAATGCCTCTATCAAATGGAAACTTTATAGTAACGGCCAAAATTTCATTTTATTCCTATAATAGTATATAAGAATACAGACGACTTAGCAGTTTTTTTATTATATATACAATGACACTAAGCATTATGTTCATAGCAACTGCCATGCTCATCGCATCGTAACCCACTGTACAATCAGTGGAATAAACAAAGGGAGGCAAAATGTCTCCTTAAATTCAAGATATCCATGTGTAATCTTAGGAACGTACACAATTCTCACAGTTTGTCTTAGAATTAGGTCACAAGGTCCTAGCTTGCATCCAATAGTTCCGCTCAAAAGTTACTACAATGCTCCACGTACAATCTGACTTCAGATTGGTATAATACAAGTATTCACCGAAGTACTGCTTCGTTCTGTTGAGCATTTTGAATCAGTCAATTTGTAGCGGCACTGCGAGGTCCTATCTGCGTAATAGAACCTCGAGGCAATGCCGTTTACAAACTTCTTGTATCAAATAACAGTTATATTTTGGTTTAATAATTGCCTTCATTGTTTTTCTTTAGTTTGGAGTTCCAACTTCTTTTACAAAAGTGAATAAATTTATTTTAGGTTCTGTTCATTTGCGAATCTATCATCTCAATTCCAGTTTACTAAGAAAATAAATCTTCGTTGTCTTTCCTTTGATAGTTTGTAATTTCCTGACTATTGAGCCGAGAGTTGTATAATCACAAGTTCAACGTTATAATATTCTCAAATTGCGTGATTATATGGAGTAATTAACGCGAAATTGTTTTGGAAAGAATGAGCTAAGCAGTTATGAACAACAGAATGGTGCCATTTTTGTAGAGATGTCATTTGGGGCAGTACTGTAAATGTTTATAACTGAATTCACAAAACAAAGGAGTTTCGAACTAATATTAAAAATGATTTTCATTTTGCACAAAAGCAAACGAGTATACGATTTGATTTATGTTCTTGTCCTATGGATGTTCATAACCTATGAATGCTTGTAATATAAGGAATATTGTTCTCGCGCTGAGATTCCGCTGCTAATACAGGAACTCCTCAGGTGAGCTTGAGGAGCTCGGTGGCTCAGTCGTGAATGACGCGACTTTGACACTAAGTCGATTCCCACACAAGGCAAATATTTGTGTGCATGAACATGTCTGATTATCTTGGTCTGGATGTTTTAAGAGAGGTAGGGCGCATCAAAGCAGCCCGTCTGTGGAAGTACCTCCACCTCACAGAAAACCGCAGCCAAATAACAACTACCTAGAGGGTTGTTTTGTTCCTGCGTGTGAGTGAGGTCACCAGTAAGCTCCCAAGGAGTTGCCGTGTAAGCAGCGGAGGAGGCATCACGCCAGTGATACTTAATATATCGCAAGCGTTAATAGGCTACGGTACCCGCTTTATATCCGGTGGGCCGTATGCCTCCCGACGTAGTATAAAAAAAATCGGTCAAGTGCGAGTCGTACCATTATCTATAAAACGGCAAAAAAAACACGTTTGTTGTATGGGCCCCCCTTAAACATTTGTTTTATTTTAATTTAATTATTTATTCTTAAAGTGAATATATAACTAAATATTCTGTAAATATTTCAAGCGTCTACCTGTTGCCGTTATCAATATCGAGCAAAAATGAGCAAAAAAAATCACGTTTGTTGTATGGGAGCCCCTTTAAATATTTATTATATTCTATTTTTTAGTATTTGTTGTTATAGCGGCAACAGAAATACATCATCTGTGAAAATTTCAACTGTGTAACTATCACGGTTCATGAGATACAGCCTGGTGACAGACGGACGGACGGACGGACGGACGGACGGACGGACGGACAGCGGAGCCTCAGTAATAGGGTTCCGTTTTACCCTTTGGGTACGGAACCCTAAAAAGGTGCCTACCGGATACTTGACTCACTCACAGGTATTACAATCATCTATGATATTGTTTGTTTGTTTCTACAATTTTTTTGCATTAAAGTGTGTAATAATAATAATAAAAGTAATGGTAACATGTCTATTTGTCTTGGTCTGGATGTTTTTAAGAGACGTAGGGTGCATCAAAGTAGCCCTGTCTGGGGAAGTACCTCCACCTCACAGAAAAACCAGTATGTTCCTGAGGAGTTGCGATTTTAGCAGCAGAGGTGCATCACGCGAGTGATAGTTAATGTATTGCAAGCGTTCATTCGCTACGGTAACCGCTTTAGATCAGGTGGGTCTTATGCTCGTATGCGTTTCGGCGTTGTAAAAAAAAAACACATACTAGTCTAGATCTGTCTAGATCTTCAAACCAAGTTTGGGAGAGCAGAGCGAGACATGACTCGATTTTACAGGCCTCAGTCTTTAATATTCGTAGCTTTTTTCATTATTTCACTGTCGTTAGGTGCTAGAGCTCCTGAACACACATTCCACCTGTTTGGTAATGGTAGTCGAGTCTTAGCTTTCCTCGGTTCTTACATTTGTTTTTATATGAGAGGGGACCAAACTAGCACGTGGGTTATCTGATGGTAAGTGGTCGCCACTGCCCCATACACATCTGCAACACCATAGGGTAACAGCCTTTTCTCGAAGGCAAGCATATCGTGTTTGTTCGGGAACACCACTGGGAGTAGTTGTACGTATGTACGTATACCTTCACACCAGGTCCGTTGCGGAGTAGGCAGACAGAACCGAGCGCCATAAGACGCGGTCCTTATATACTTTACTCGCTTTGTAGGAGTAGTTGATTCCATAATTTTACCGTACGTGGTAGAAAATGCGTCCAAGAGCGTACTGTAGTGAATTGCTACTCATCAAGATGGCGAGGGTGAAATTTTAGTTTGTGGTGAGTGGTACAATAGAGGGATCCGGCGTTCCGAGGCAAGCTAGTTTGTACCAGCTGGTCTACATTGCACACAATGTTCTTATATCCTTCTACTTTTTGTATATCTTCTCTGTTTTGTTGTCATGCTTTCCAGAAAACGGAGATACATATACAAGTTAATGTATATTATTCATACATGGTGGAATTGAACCGAGCTCAAATTGATCACAGTTTAATCTAGGACATGCATTTAATTGTCTCACAGTAGCCCATTTAGCCTGAAGCTACAAATTACGTACCTTTAATAGAGCTAAAGTACTCAATTAAGTCATCAGCTTTTAGGTGAATTTCGATCTACGTTTTTTTTACTTATTGAGAGATTTCCACAACTTTGTTGGGACAGTTATCTGTTGAGGAGAGGATGAACTTCTATCTTGCCTCCCTACATTGCTTGTTGCACTTATTATGTAGTACGACAGGTTTGAATGGGTTCGCCACTTTACCTATCTATATAATATATAAATATATGTAAGCCAGTGAGTGGCATAGTGTGACTGACTTTGTTGAACTATACAGCATTGTCCATTTGTCATAAATACAATTTTTTTTTTGACGAGCTCGGTTGCGCAGTGTTAAAACACGCTGTTACGCTACGTTAACACCAACGCTCGTAGGTTCGATTCTCACACAGGACAAACATTTGTGTGTATGAACATGTCTGTTTGTCTTGATCTGGGTGTTTTTATGAGAGGTAGGGCGCATCTATGCAGCCCGTCTGGGGAAGTACCTCTGCCTCACATAAAAGCGCAGCTTAATAATAACTCCTTAGAGCGTTGTTGTGTTCCTGCATGTGAGTGTAAAGCTCCAGTATGCTTCTATGGAGTTGCTGTGTTAGCAGCAGAGGTGGCATCGCGCGAGTGTATTGTATATGAACGGTACGGCAAACAATTAATTTCGACACAGCTTTTATTGGATGAATAGCTTACATCGGTAGAGAAACATTGCAATATTAATTGGGTACCATAGCTAGTAACCATATGAAAATAGCCAATCATACAGTCTTTGATGAAATGAATGATTAATGATCTGTTATGGACGCCACACTGTTAAATTAATTATGTTTTCATTGCAAAATTGGCGGGCGGTAAAGCATCATGATAGAGGAAATACATTTCTGATTTCGAGATCAAATATATGAGGAAATACCAATTGGGAGTGACGCAGGGTTCACATAGCACTCGTAAACACTGGCATTAAAAATGGACTCTGATCGTCCGATTGTAAAATTTTATGTGTGACCTCGTGCAGAAGCAATACTATTCCATGGCCCCTACTACGGATACTCGCACCAAGTGAGATATTTTATTTAGCATATGAAAATTGAGATATTTTATTAGATTGTAGGAGATATTAGGATGTTATACCTTTCTTTCACCATGATATAACATTCGTAGTGAAGAAAATGGAGAAAGAACCAAAGTCATAACGAAATAATTTGAGTCAACTGCTACAAATGGATGTCATATGGAGATTGTGTAATTTTGTGTAAATGGTGCTTCGGAGGGAACATTAAGTCGGTCCCGGCTGTTGTCGATAGATGACAGCCGTTAAACTAAGTCAGAGGCCCTCGGGCGGCTTGAAAACACTGTCCTCCGCCAATCCGCATTTGGGCAGCATGGTGGAGTATGCTCTAAACCCCTTCAATTGAAGGGAGACCCGTATCCCTGCAGTGGGATGAGTAAGGGTTCTCATATCTGATTCTATCAGGCAGAGAAACCCCGAGCATAGCTCTTTCCATAGTATAACGGTTTACCACTACTACACTTGAACTTTAAAACTTGAAAGAAAGAAAAACATTTTTTCGTACACAACACAACACTGAACAACAATATATACACAGCAAAACATATATACGAGTACAAAACTAAGCAATAAACACAGCAAACAGTGTTGTGCGATGTAACAAAATGGTCTGGACTCAGTATATTGTCAAAGCCTGTGTAGCAGACTCGACACTGATTTTCAGTCCAGACGAGTCTTTTGTGACACCGCGGACGGAACAAACAAGCACTATGCACTAAGACAAACAACAAACACTATAATTAACCGAAATAAAAGAAAGAATATAAAACATACTTAAATGTACAGTCTAAAGATATTACAAAAATATTCCGATTGTGAGAACCGAGTGCCAAAACGAAAAAGCAGATACAAGACGGAAGAACAAAATAAATAAAAAGCGTTCATGACATCAATCCAAGTGAACTAAAAGAAAAATAGGACTATTATGTATCGTTCGTTACAAAGTTAATTTACATAACATTTATTCAACTACATATGCTCCGCACACAGGGATGCGTGAGTCAGGGCCAACACAAGACTGGGGCGAAACGGCAAATGAATTTTCAATAGAAAAATCATCATAAATTTGTTAATAAAATTTCCAAAGTAAAAACTTTTAGGGTACCTTAGTGAGAAACTCAATATAAAAACCAGTGTTTAACTAAGATAGTACCTGATACAGATACAGGACAGATACCTGAACTACAGCAACGTTGTCCACGTAAAATAGGGACTCTACGTGAATTAGATATTTTCTAAATAATAAAATATATCTTATGTATAAAGTAAACTTGCCAGACAATAACAGACTTGTGCATGGTGATATAGGTGCAGAACAAGCTTATACTAGCAACTTAATTAAATCAGGGTCGCAGTCCAGTGAGTTTTTGGATATTTAATAAATGTGTTTTAAAAGCCGCGATAAACGGTTTCTTCTTTTTTAGGGTCCGTATTAGTGGGGGAATGTTATTTCAGCAATGGGTGGCTGCATATTTAAAGCTACCCCGAAAAGCAGCTGACCTATGGCTCGGTGTGGACAAACAATAAAGGGAGGACCGAGCAGAGTACTTACGTGCATTTTGCATCCAGGTCAGCCTAGTGTATAGATAATCTGGCTGACGGTTGTTGACCACACCAAATAGGAGGTTGGCAAGGTGAAGATATCTGCGCGATTCCATTTTCAGTATGTTGGAATTGTTAAAATATGGTGTTATGTGGCTGCGGGGTGGAACGGAGAAGCAGAAACGCGCACAGGCGTTCTGAACACGTTGGGTTAACCTTTCAATTCTGGCCAGAAGACATGGCCCATACACCGTATCAGCAAAGTTGAGCTTTGAAAGGATTAATGAATCGCACAATCTTATTCTCAAATCAGTACTTAGGTAAGGACGAAACTTGTTCATCACGTTCAATCTATAGAAACAGTTTTCCACTGCTTTAAGAATATGATTTTCAGACCGTAACTGTGAATCCATAATGAGACCAAGGTTACGTGCCTTGAACTTGAACTCGAACGATCTATGGTTCATTCATTGGTCACCGGAATCGTACGTTCAAACCGGCCATATCTCGTCCATTTCTTGTATGGATATAACCAATGTCAGATTGATTGGTATCTCTGTTCTAATAAATACAATAACCTGCTAACTTCTAATAAGCTACATAGTAACCGAAACAGTTGACGCCAGTGCTAACAAAAAGAACCAATTGTACTGATCGAATTATAACCCCATTTCTACAATTTGTGTATGTATTTACTTCTGAGCTTACCAGCATAAATCTAATATTTATTTCTTCACAGCTTCTGTATTACATTTTATGTTAATTAATTAGTTACCGTGTACAATAAGAATTTATTACGAAATTGTAATATCACATTTCATAATATTGTGTAGATTTAACTAGCACAACATTCCTTGTACCTGTTGACTACCTACACAATCTTTTGTTAATGTACTTGGATAACGAATCTTCAATACCATTTTATATTTGTTTTGGTGTAACATGTAATATTGTCCTTGCAAAAATATTTTTTCTCTCCTTAACCAACTGGGCCTCATCAGGGAGGAATGTTGTTCAATAGTTTTTTCTTATTTTATATCACAACTATCTTTTTAGGCTGTTCCAGCGACAGCCAGCGCCGATTTAGTTTTTTAGTTAATGTTATAATTTATTCTGTGTTATTTTGTCTGTCTGTTTGTCTGTCTACCCTTCTGCCGTTTTGTTTCTCACGATTGCCCGCCTCGATTGCTAGCTGGTTTCTTAGGCGCGTGTCTTATTCTCCGCGGCTAGCATCGAAGGCGGAGAAGACAGTTACTGACCCACTAGACACATAATTACAGGGTTCCTCCGTACGGTGGAAAACGCTGCCAGCGCGGCCGATCCTGCGCACAACTGACGCGTCGGACTGTATATCGCCACGCTGGACCATCGCGCATAGATCCCGCTGCTACACGCCTACCTCCACCTACGGCGTGCCTTTTGCAGCCTCTGGGAAAAGATAAGTGTCTTGTGGACATCCATAGCGCAAGCCACAACATAACCCATGACCCCTAATTCTTGTAATTCTACTTTCTTCTAATAAACCTTGTCGGTAATTAGCTCTGTATTTTCTTCATTTCTAGTAATTACCGGCCCTTCTTGTCCAAGGGGCACTAACTCCTGCGACAATAGCACGCTGAGCGACCTTGAGCTTCCACATGCGGCTCGAAGTGAAGGGCCGCGTCTCAGTTCCGTATGTCATCACTGGCAACAAACGCTGTTCGAAGATTTTGCTCTTCAGGCGTTAAGGTATTTTGGACGAGAACATGTGTCGAAGTTTCCCGAACGCAACCCAGCCAAGTTGGATCCATCTATTGACCTCTCGGTCTAAGTTGGACTTACCTAACTGAATAACCTGTCCTAGGTAAACATATTCGTCAACAACTTCAAGCTTAGTGCTTCCAACCGTGACCGGCATAGGTGTAACATGGACACGCCAAATGATTTTAGTCTTGTCCATGTTCATCTTGAGACCCACCTAGCTGGAAACACGATTGAGGTCATTGAGCATAGCGCTAAGTTCCTCCAGCGATTTAGCTATGAGAACTATATCGTCGGCAAATCAAAAGTGAGTGATGTATTCGCCATTGATATTTATACCGTAAATTTCCAGTCTAAGAGCTTGAAAACATCTTCCAATGCAATTTGATCCAACCTGCTTTGTGTGCTTCCGACACAAAGCAGGTTGGATCAAATTGCATGTAAGTTTGACTTTCGCAAAATAACGCCTGAATCTATTAATCTTCCAATGCTGCGGTGAAAAGTTTCGGGGATATAACATCGCCCTGTCTTACTTCTTTTTGTACTTGGATCGGTTTCGTACTCTGGTCCTGTACTCGGATACACATCGTTGCAGAACTATACAAGTACTTCTTCATAAAAGTAGTAGTAATAAGTCTTCTATATAATCTGGCGGAGGGCCTATATGTGGTCTATGGTGCTAAAGCCTTTTCAGAATCCGGCTTGTTCGCGAGGCTGAAGTTCATCAAGTCTGCGTGCGAGACGGTTTGGATGACTCTTGAAAACAGTACATAAACGCGGCTCAGAATCAATATCGGCCTATAGTTTTCAAAAGGGTCTTATCACCCTTTCGACGAGATCGGTGGCTCAGTCGTGAATGACGCGACACCAACGGTCGTGGGTTCCACTCCCATACAAGGTAAACATTTGTGTGCAAGAACATGTCTGTTTGTATTGGTCTGGATGTATTAAGAGAGGTAGGGCGCATAAATGCAGCCTGTCTGGGACATTTTGTTTTAATACCACTAAGGTGGAAATCAAGCATACGGCCTGCCTGATGGTAAACAGTTACCGTAGCTTATGGACATTTGCAACACCAAAGTTGGTGAGAGGTTGAGATCGGGTGACCTTACGCCGTGGCCACACGGCACAGATATGCGTCGATTTAAATGAAAATGATTTTTTATTTTTATTTAAAGGTATTATTTTTAGTCCTCCCTTTTCATCAAAGCATACACAAGTTAATAACACAACTGTACTTACCCGCTTTCACAACACTCCTTCAGGCAGTCATTTACCTGAGATATCTAATGAGGTGAAGTATTTCTACAGTCGGACAAGATTCTAATTTCGACAGAACCTTATTTGCTATTTTACAGGGTGCACTATGTGTAATTGGCTTTGTTTTGACTTTAAAATGATAGTGAGTAGTGATTCATTTAGTGTAGTTAGTGAACATCCTAATAATTTTAGTCGCATACTGTAATCAATCATTAAATAAAATTTCTTTTGAAATGTTGGTTAAGAGAGGCATAGAAATATCTGGTCACATAAGAGTAGCTAGTTACATAGGTGGAACCCTTCAGGAATGCCTAAAATTTCTTTTGTATTTCATTTTGATGATCACTGTACTGGTACCTGATGGTGGAGCAATGCTACTTTAACACCAGGATCTCGAGCCTTTTTTCGACTCTCACAGAGGACAAACATTTGTCTGCCTGAACATGTCTTGTTGCCTTGATCTGGATGTTTTAAGAGAGATAGAGCCCATCGAAACAGCCCGCCTAGAAAAGTACCTCACAGAAAACTGCAGCCAAATAACTATTCCCAGCTCCTTACCAGAATACTTCCTGTATTTAAAGCGCTATTATAATATGGTAACCCCTTTCCATCAGATGGGCCTAATGCTTGTATTTCAAAGCAATCATGCTAAAACAACAGTGAAACCATTGATAGGGGCAACGAAGATGATCCTGATCGCTGGCCATGTGCCGCCACCCTATCGTCAGAGATAATCCAATTCCGCTATCAGCACTTTAACATATTTTGTTCTGACTCCGCAAATCCCGTTGAGTTGCTCTCGCAAAGTAATATGAATGAATATTGACTTGCGTGTAAATCGTTCGTCATCATGTCTGGAGCCAAATTCAAGATCGTGGTGTACTCTTCTGACCACCAAATAAGTCTCTAGAAATACGATGAAAGCGCAGCGCAACGAATCAAAGCAGCCCGTCTGGGGAAGTATCTCCATCTTACAGAAAACCACAGCCAAATCACAACTCCCTAGAGGGTTGTTGTGTTCTTGCGTGTGAGGACACCAATAAGCTCCTAAGGAGTTGCTGTGTTTGTGATACTTAATGTATTATACACGTTCATAGGCTATTTTAACTGCTTTACATCAGGTGAGCCGTATGCTTGTATGCCTCTAATAAATACCATTCTTCGACCATGAACAATCCACTGATATGATACCCCCCACCTTACTGACTTTTTCTTCCAAGTGTTATGTCGTTTCATAATCCTTCAGGATATTTCAGTAATGTCCTGAGTTTAACATGGAGTAAATGTCTACAAAACTCAGCAGGAAAACAAACATTTCTTGGTTCAAAAGACGTGAGGCCTACTCACGTTTTTTGAAATATAATTTCCTCCCAATGTTTTCCTTCACCGCCGGGTATATGCTAAATTAGACATACTATGTACATAAATTAGAAAACACGAATACAGTGATACATGCTCCCACCAGGCTTCGAACTGGGAACCAGTCGGTTCATAAGCCGGTTCGTTATCCACTACGCTATTACAGCTTACTGACGACACCTTAATGTTCACTATAGACAAACTATAGACTATTATTATATATTTTAAACTATGGACAATTAACATCTTGAGGAAGCCCTTCATGAAAATATATTTCAAAAAGACGTGAGGCCTAACCATCTTTCTTATAGTTCGCGGTAGAAAGCTTCTCAGGAACCGCACAGTACGTGAACATTGGGGTTTCAGTGTATGAGGGTGAACTCCCAACTCCCGTCGGCGAACAGTGCGATTGTAAAACCTAAGAAAGGCCTAATTTTTCCTCTGAATTGTTCAGGTCTGACGGCAGTCGCTCCATGATAAAAGCAGTATCTTCGCCAAACCCTTAGGCTTAGATAGCGGCACCTGTCGATTCTAATGGATTAGGAAAGGCGATAACGCGAAAAAGAAGAGAGAAAATAATAATAGAAGGAAGGAAGAAAGAGTTTTTCTTTGATATCGGGGTACTACTAATTCAGTCGGAACTACCGTGTCTAAAACAGCCGTTTCCGATACCTTAAAGCACGGAGCAACTCGAAATGACTGTGATAGTTTGACTTGCTTGTTAGATTAGACGGCCGTCATCGCCATCGAACTCATCAATTGTGTTCATGGGAGTAAAATGATCAAACTCACTCACTACACGAAAGTGATAGTAGTTGTATATATACTAGCAGATATACAACGCAAAATTGGATGGATGTAGGAGCCGAGGAAGGCCAAGACTTACCTACCGTGACCAGATTGGCCGTGTTCTATCAGAAGGTGATGTCAGGAGCCCTAGAAACCGGCGAGCGTGCATGAAAAGAGCAATGAATGTTAAAGAAGCGAGTGAGGTATGTAAGGATCGAGTCACGTGGCGCTCGGTACTATCTGCCTACCCCGCAAGGGATTTGACGTGAAGTTATAGATAGATACTAGATTTGTAAACGTCAGCTACAACATCATCCGTCGAATTATTTTTATACAACGTCGGGAGTCATACAAGCGTATGGCCTACCTGATGTGAAGCGGTTACCATAGCTTATGAACGCTTGCAATACATTAAATATAACTCGCGTTTCACCTCTGCCGCTAACACAGCAACTCCTTAGGGGCTTACTGGTGACCTCACTCACACGCAGGAACACAACAACACTCTAGGGAGATTTTATTTGGCCGCGGTTTTCTTTGAGGTGAAGATATCCCCAGATGGGCTCGTTTGACGCGCTCTACCTGATACCTCTCTTCAAAATATCCAGGCCAAGTCAAACAGACGTATTCATGCACACAAATGTTTGTCCTGTGTGAGAATCGAACCCACGAGCGTTGGTGTCAAAGTAATGTAATAGCGCGTTTCACCACTGCGTCACCAAGGTATCGGGACAGTCCCACCACTCATTCCCACTACTGTGTCTCCTGTGTAGCCAGAATTAACAGCGGCGACCTCCAAAAGGCAATGAACAGTGAAGTCCATTGTTGTCTCGGGGGTTAAACTACAGCTGTCTTGGAACTCACAACGAATTTAATCAGAAGAAATTTGTGGGAGTAGGAAGTTTTGAAATTGACTTCACCAAGTCAACAAGCTAGCCAAAATAAATGAATGCAAATTTACACGAAAAACAAAACAATTTACAACAAACAATTAAAATGATAACCACTACCAGTAGGTCGAATGAAATTCAACATATTTTAATAAATGACATACAAACACCCGGCCTAGTTCTCCGTTAATTGGCTGCGTTGCATTCCAGGTTGTGGTTGCAGCGTAATAAAATGAATTCATGGCATCACATTATGTTGAAATATGATTGTTTTATTTTTTCGCTAGCTGATACCCGCGGCTTCGTCCGCGTGATCAGAGAGAAACAAAGCGCGTATTACTGTGGAAGGAAGATATTTTCCGCGGTAAAAAATTGCCTATGTCACTGTCGGGCATGTATTTGGGAGAAGACAGTGAGTGAGTGGCAGGCTCGCTGGGAAGCGGAGTCTAGGGGTAGGGAACTCTATCGGTTTTTCCCTGATGTGGCGGCGAGACTCAGGTCACACTGGGTCGGGCCGGATCATCCTACCTCGCAGCTCCTTGGGGGTCATGGATGTTTTAGGAAGCGATTGAGCGATATGAAATGTTGCGAGAGCAGTATGTGTACGTGTGGAGAGAGTGAGGAGGACAGGGATCACGTTTTGTGGTCCTGTCCTAAGTATGCGGATCTACGTGAAAGAATGATGGATGGGATCCAGCGTAGCAAAGAAGAAACGGGGCCGGTGTACTTTGCGAATCTTGTATCGTCGGCGGTGAACTTTGCGGCCTTCCGCGGGTTCGCCCGCAGGAGTGCGGAGGAGACAGGGACAGTCAGAAGAGCACTAGAGCGAGAGGGGGAAGAGCGCTACGAATAGGAAATATCTTCGAGTACCCACGAGCGCCTTCGGACAGCAGCGAAGGCGTCTTTGTGTGCATTGCCGCCCCAGAAGGGGGAGAATGGCTAAACTGAGACATTGTGGATAAAGAATAAGCAACTTGTAGGGTGCCAAGCGTTGTCCACGGCACAAAAAGAGCCTCAGAGCAGCAAGTGCCGTGCGCAACTCCCGCGATTCGGCTCTTATGGCCGAGAGGTCGGCGGAGCCATGGGAAGGTAGTGGGACAATGTCTGGCCTGTATCTTGTATACAAAAAATCTCCATACAAAAAAAAAACACATCAATCCGTCGCTAAGTTCTGATTTGAGAAAAATATTTATCCTTTAAATAAATTGGTAAACCAACAAATAAATACATGTCGGGAAGTACAATTTCAGGAGGTATCCTACTACTGAAGCTAGTCGAGGTCTATATAGAGAATGCAATAATTTAACACTGTTCAAGTACCCACGGATTTTAATATTATTACACCGAACACATAAAATAACGATATCAAATTAATAACTCACGAGGAGAGCTGAGTGTCGTATAGGCACATGGAATGTGAGAGGTGGATTACAAGATAAGATGAATGAGTTGATAGATATAATGAATGAGAGATGCCTAGATGTTTTGTGTGTGTCAGAGACCAAGCGAAAGGGAAGCGACGCCGAAGATCTGCCCGGTGGCATGATGGCCCTGTGGTCCGGGGTGAACCAGGACGATCATGCCAGCGCTGGCGTAGGCGTTGTGCTTTCATCTCGCTTGGCCGCTGGTGTGAAAGATTACGATTTAGTAGGGCCAAGACTTCTCTGGGTTAAAATAAAACTGGGGATTACGCGAGTCTTTTTGGTTGCAGCATATGCTCCTGTAAGCTCTACTAATCCCCAGGAGCTCGAGAAGTTTTGGGAGACCGCAAGGGGTGTTCTGGATTTGGCTGATGCGAATGAACGGATAATTATGTGTGGAGACCTGAATGGATGGGTTGGGACCAAGCGAAGCAGTTATGAGGCTGTGCTTGGTCCATACGGAGATAAGAGAGTGAACGATGCTGGTAAGTTACTTTTAGACGTGTGTATTGAACGAAACCTCCTTGTGACGAACACGTTCTTCCATCACAAGGATATTCACACGTACACATGGAGACGGAATGAACAGAAAAGTGTGATTGATCTGATTTTGATAGATGGACGTCTCCGAAAGTCGTTAATGGATACAAGAGCCTTCAGAGGCCCCACTCTTGAAACGGACCACTATCTGGTGATAAGCCGATTTGTGGGCCTTTTCAAGAAGTGGAGGCATTGGCGAGTGCGTATTCCTTTCGGAGACCATGAAAGAATAAGAAGTGAAAAATTGGAAGATGAAAGTGTGAGGAGTACGTATGTACGTCTAGTCAGTGAAAGACTTGCGAACGCGAGTCTTTCCGACTCAGATGTAGACGAATGTTGGAAAGTTCTGAAAGAAAGTATGGTGGACAGTGCGAAAGAAGCATGTGGATGCGCAAAGAGACGTAGAACACTGAAAGGAGATGCCTGGTGGGATGCGGAGGTTCAATCCTCCGTGGATAAAAAGAGGAGAGCGTGGCTGGATTACGTATCATCTTTGCATCAGAGTGATAGTATGAAAGAGAAGAAGAAAGAAATATACCGTCGATGCAAGAATGAAACCAAAGCTTTAGTGAAAGAGAGGCGTGAAAGACTACTTATGAATGAGGAAGAGAGGCTGACGAAGAACTTCGAGGCTAATACCAAACTCTTCTGGAGAGAGGTAAACAAGTCTCGGAGTGGTTCGTCGGCATCCGGAATGGACAAGATAAAAGGTAAAGCTGGTGGCATTCTTGCTAACACTCAGGAAGTGTTAGAACGGTGGAGCGAATATTTTAGAGAAATGTATGATTATGTCCCCTGGACATAATCATACATTTCTCTAAAATATTCACAAAGAGACGTAGAACACTGAAAGGAGATGCCTGGTGGGATGCGGAGGTTCAATCCTCCGTGGATAAAAAGAGGAGAGCGTGGCTGGATTACGTATCATCTTTGCACCAGAGTGATAGTATGAAAGAGAAGAAGAAAGAAATATACCGTCGATGCAAGAATGAAACCAAAGCTTTAGTGAAAGAGAGGCGTGAAAGACTACTTATGAATGAGGAAGAGAGGCTGACGAAGAACTTCGAGGCTAATACCAAACTCTTCTGGAGAGAGGTAAACAAGTCTCGGAGTGGTTCGTCGGCATCCGGAATGGACAAGATAAAAGGTAAAGCTGGTGGCATTCTTGCTAACACTCAGGAGGTGTTAGAACGGTGGAGCGAATATTTTAGAGAAATGTATGATTATGTCCAGGGCGCTGGCACTGTGAATGAGTCTGTGACTGATTCGGCAGTGCCAACGTACCATGAAGACATTAGCATGGACGAGATTGAATGGTCGATACGAAGTTTGAAAAATGGAAAGTCAGCGGGAATCGATATGGTAACAGCTGAGATGATCAAACTGGGTGGCACCTACGTTAGGGACGCTTTCTGGTTTTTGAGCAAATTATGCTGGAGAACCGGAAGAGTCCCGAGCGATTGGAGACGCGCAGTCATCGTGCCCTTGCATAAAGGCAAGGGCTCACGTATGGACTGCGCCAACTATAGGGCCATCAGTTTGATCAGCCTAGCAGCTAAAGTGTATGGAAAAATCATTGAAAGGAGAATGAGGGTGAAATCCGATGGAATGCTTTGGGAAGCACAGGGGGGATTTCGAAGCGGCAGAGGATGTACGGATCAAGTTTTTTCGCTCCGCAATATCGTGGAAAAGCATCTGGCTACGGACCAGAAGGTTTTCTGCGGTTTTGTGGACCTTGAAAAAGCATTTGATAGGGTCGTGCGAAAGAATCTCTGGAACATCTTGCCCAGATATGGGATTGACGGTGACCTTCTACGTGCTGTGCAATCCACCTATGAGGATTGCACAGCATGTGTGAGAGTGGACGGCAGCTTATCACCCTGGTTTGATACCAATATTGGTGTCAGACAGGGATGCGTGCTGTCGTCTCGGCTATTCATCCTGTATCTGGACAGTTGTCTTCAGAGAATGAGAAATATGAATGTGGGAATGCGAATGGGTGGCTCAGTGGTTAACTGCCTGCTTTATGCAGATGACGCAGTATTAATAGCAGAATCATCATCCGAACTGCAAACACTAGTCACAACAATGAAAGACGATTGTATGAAGAAAGGCTTACAATTGAATGCGAAGAAAACCAAAATAATGGTATTTGAAAGAGAGACAACCAGAACGAACACTAGGATTACGGTAGATGATGTAGTGTTGGAGCAAGTGGATGAGTTTGTATATCTTGGAAGCGCTTTTAGAAGCGATGGAAGGTACACCGCTGATGTGGAGAGACGAGTGAGTGCAGGGAATAGCGTGAATGGAGCGTTGGGTAAACTGTTTGGCAGCCGAAATCTAAGCCAGAAGGCACAGCTCGCTGTACACAGCGCGGTGTTAATCCCAACGCTAACTTATGGAAGTGAGAGCTGGGTATGGCAGAGAGAGCATGAAAGTAGAATAAATGCGGTCGAGATGCGAGCACTGCGAAAAATTTGTGGCATAACGCTTGCTGACCGCGTTCGAAATGATGACGTACGAAAGAGAGTTGGACTGAAAGAGAGTGTCGGTGTTAAGATAAGAAAGGGCATGCTCCGTTGGTTTGGACATGTAGAAAGAATGCAAGATGTAAGAATGACGAAACAGATATACAATACGAAAGTGGAAGGATGTAGGAGCCGAGGAAGACCAAGACTAACCTACCATGACCAAATTGGTCGTGTTTTATCAGAAGGTGATGTCAGGAGCCTTAGGAACCGGCGAGCGTGCATGAAAAGAGCTATGAATGTGAAAGAAGCGAGTGAAGTGTGTAAGGACCGCGTCTTATGGCGCTCGGTTCTCTCTGCCTACCCCGCAAGGGACCTGGCGTGAAGATATACATACATACATACACAAATTAATAACAATGTGATAATCTCCATCAAACAAATCAAATAATTAATTGTGAGGCAGGCGATCCGTTAGAGTAATGGCCGCGCACCGAACGCAAAGCGATCTGGCGGCGCGCTGCCCTACACTCGGACGTTCCGTGAGCGCGCGCTTGCGACGGCAGCGCCACCTCGTAGCGCGGCAAAGCACGCACTGTGCCTCGGAAGTGTCAAATCAACTCCTTTTAATTATTTCCGCCGACTTACATGTTTACATTCATAATAGTACAAACCCCTGTAAAACCTTTATTCTCTCCGCTTCAGATGTATTCTATAGGAGCCATGCATTTGCCGGTAATAAAAGTGAATCGCTCGTGCTTAATAAAATAGAAAACAGATTTCTAGATATTTATGGCGATCGACACAGCACGACTTCCTTCATCGTTGTAACTCATTGGTTCTACAGCAGTCTTAGTGCCTCTCATGCATGCACATTTTCTGAAATATAATCTTATTGTATCTTACACAATTCTCTCATGTTACAATTTTTCTTTTTTTTTATCTGCTAGCATTTCGATAATAACCATTGGCGAGGAAGAAATGCTCTTTTAAAATTAACAATTTGACATTACAATAAATTCACATTAGCATATTGGTACAATAACAATATCAAATGGTAGAATCAAAGATCTGTGCTGAATTATTTCCAGACATCTTTAGGAGCAAGAAGGGCCAGTATTTACTAAAAGTTGAGAATTAAAAATGGTAAATACCGACAAAGGTTTATTATAGCTGGGCAAAATCACGAACACCTATTAACCTGCCAACCCTCAACTATGTGATGTGGCTTCCAGTATACATGCATTATCATACATCACGCATTTACACTAACAATCATTTCATTCATTCATCTCCTACATTCCTCCGCGTACACTCTTGGTCAATGACCCTATGTAGTTCAGGCCGTTCCCATCTAACAAACACAGTATTTTGGGTTAGTTGGCCCAAAACACTCACACACCACAATACCAAGTGCCAAAAGTATGTAAGGTGAACCTATGAAATAAGGAACCTAGTGCAGAGTAACAGTTGGGTTAGGCTGTATATGAGATGAAGGCTTATTTAACGAGTTATCCCATCGCTCGAACAGCCATGCAATTCTCTAAGCGACTCGTAATGGCTGTGTGCGTCGCTGTGATCACAGATGTCACAGCTTTGACATCGTCTACTGCGATCACGGCTTTTTATTTGGTATTCTATAAGGCTGTGAGCATACGCGAGGCTGTAGAATTCCAATTCCAAACGCAGCCTTGTGGCGCTAGTGTCGCACAACCATGAAAAGCGACACTAAGGAATTACAATTTTGTGTTCAAGGCTATATATATATATATAACAGCCGATGATGTTTCCGAGGATGTAAGGATGTTTGCGCTGACAGAATTGCATGGCAGTTAGGCTTATTTATGAGGGGTTGTCATCCGCTCCTGTAGATAACTCGGAAAGAATTTTAGGGATTTTATCCGGTAAGGGACAAAATCAGTGTTGGCATAATTTATGTTATGCCAATAGTAACAGATACTCCAACTTTAGTGGTTAGAGCAATAAGATAGCCTAGCTTCAGAATGTGGGTCTAAGATTTCATTTGGTCATATAATAGATTGAGGTATAGTGTAACAGTTGTAATAGCATAAGATTTACAGTAGTTTCGCATTTACTATAGGTTTAGTTATTTATAATAGAATTTAATAATTAAGATAATAATTGTTAGTGTTAATATTGTCTTAGGTTTCCGCGATTGTTACACATTGAATTAAACATTTTTCAACGGAAGTATCGCGTGTTTGTTTTTGTTGAATCTGACGTATCGAATGTTTTGCAGCGAATTAAGAAGTCTGCAGTCGAAGGTTGCAAATAATATATATATTAATTATTTTATTAAATTAAAAATTACAATTACTGTACATACTAGAACTAAGACAAGTCAATTGGTCGATGTGAGAACCAAAAGTGTCTCTAGAATCGGCGGCGACGGCGGGTGTCGCAATCTTGCAACACGGTGGTCGGCACGACGCTGCATACTCGACGCTTTCCGTGTATTGTGGTTCCGTAACGAGCGTCAGTGGTCACAGAAAAACTAAGATGACATTTGTCTTACATTGGTTATTTAATTATTACATCTACCGACATGGATGGATTACTTATATACGTTCCGATTCACACAAAAATCGCTCACGGCGTCCGAATGTTTTTATATCAAGTCACAAACCCAGAGATCTACTCAAAAAGTTCTTTCTCTCTGACTGTCCCGTAACGAACTCACCGTGAGATATAGGTAGATAGATGTATTCTTTTTTTTCTCTGCCTACCCCACAAGTATCCTGGCGTAAAGATATGGATATAGTGGTCAGTATTATAATTCTGAGCGTACCGGCACAAAATTACAACTGAAATATAAAAAATAAAAGGAACAAAGGTACCATTCTGTAAATATACAATTACCAAAGGGCAACCTTGCTACAAAACAGAAATAAAAAAATATATGAGGGTATTAAAATATGAAACCAAAAAAAATATTACATGTGAGAGTAATAATTACCTTCAACTAGTGAACACTAAAAACATTAGGAAGTACTCCCCAGTTGAAAAAACAAGGTCATCTTACATAAGGATAAAATTATCACATCAAAACCACAAGCCAGCCAGCAATACCTCCTCCTACGCGAGAAGGGCGCCACTTATCGCAGGGGTTAGTGCCCTTGGAGCAAGAAGGGCCGGTATCTACTAGAGGATGAGAATTAAAAATGGTAAATGCCGACAAAGGTTTATTGTAGGGTAAGAATAGGTACAGAATCTAGGGGGTCGTAGGCGAGGTTATGGTTTCCGCTACGTTTGCTTTCGAGACACTTATCTTCTCTCCAAAGCTGCATGGGCACGTCTTTGTTGGAGGTTGGCGTGGTGCAATGTGGCGGAGTCGGAGTTCCCAAATCGGCCGTTGTGCGCTGGATCCGCAGCTCTTCCACCCGTATGGAGGAACCCTGCAACGCACACGTCCAGAGCGACAGTAGCCGGCCTCGCCTTGCCTCCCGTCCGTCTTCCCGCCTTCGATGCTAGCCGCGGAGAGTAAAATACGCGCCTAGAGACCAGCTAGCAATTGAGAACAGTTGTCTGAATGATTCTCTGAAGCCCAGGTTATAAATGGCTCTTTATTGTAAGATAAAAATTGTGTCAATGTCAGCCGCCGTTCCCAACAACAGTATATCATACGACATAATGCTGACAAAGTAGCTAAAATTTACTAAGCGCGCAGTTGCATATACAGCGGAGCTTAGCTTACCGGACAAATTTATTTATGTGGGGGCATTGTAATTTGGAGTTAACTGTAATTCCAAGAAACAAAATATTATTAACGAATTCTAATTTATTATTCTCAATGAAAACTTCTATATTGGCAGAAGTCACATTTTAAATACATGGAGTTTCTAAATAGAACATCCATATTTAATAAGATTCAAACATCTAAACATCTAAAGTATCCCACGGGTACATATCACCGCGATAAAAAGTATCCAGTATCTCATCTACCTACCTATCAAATTTCATCGAAATCCTTTCAGCCGTTGAGGCGTGAAAGCGGACCAAACATCGAAACGTATGAATATCCATACTTTAACATTCATAATATTAGTAGGATAGAATTTACAACAAAGTATTCTTGAGTACGACGAATTTAGATGTTAGTCGTGTGTCCTCCATCCTCCGGTGGTTTGCGTCTACATAGGAGATATCCATTTTCATTTGTTTGAGTATCCTTTAAAAAGCGTCCGAGGATACCTTTTGGTGCATTTTCGTTGCTTGATACACGCTGACGATTAGTTTAGTTAGAGCATCACTGGAACCGTGAATCATTATAATGTAGCATAGTAGCAGTGGATGAAAAGCCGTTGTCAAAGTCAAAGTCAAAGTCAAAATCTTTTTATTCCGTAAAAATGGCTACATTTGTTTGGAATCGTCACAATTTTTTTCCCTACCGTGCAGTTCATGACTAGGTGAGCACTGATAAAAATACTGCCAAAAAACTCAGGCATCCCTCTTTTGGTATCCAAACAAATTTACATAATTTATTAATTACATTACAATTGGATCGACTCAATCCCAGGCATTTTTATCATTAATATAGTCAGATACTTTATAATATGCCCTGCTACACAATTTGGCTTTAATAGTAGTTTTAAATTTGTTTATTGACAATTCTCTTATATTGCTGGGAAGTTTGTTATAGAACCGTATACATTGCCCCATAAAAGAATTACTTATTTTGTGGAGACGGCTTGCATGTAACACAAGATTATGCTTATATCTAGTATTTATATTATGAGTATCACTCTTTTTACAAAATGAGTCTATGTTTTTATGGACATACAAAAGATTTTCATAGATATATTGCGATGCGACTGTTAAAATATTTATTTCTTTGAATTTTTCTTTAAGGCTCTCCCGGGGACCAAGTTTGTAGATAGCTCTTATGGCTCTCTTTTGCAATAAAAAGATGGTGTTAATGTCCGCGGAGTTACCCCAAAGAAGAATTCCATATGACATAATACTATGAAAGTAGCTGAAATAAACTATTCTAGCCGTATCAACATCAGTGAGCCGTCTAATAGTTTTCACTGCATAGGTTGATACATGACAGCGAAATAAAACATCCATAGTCAGTAATTTTCAAACATCTATACATCCAAACTATCCCACGGGAACATGTGTATGGGATAAAACATAGCTTCTGTGTTAATTCAATACCTCATATATCTATCTACGAAATTTCATTCTAGTCCGTTGAGCGGTTGAAGTATGAAAACGGAACAAACATCCATATTTTTACATTTATAATATTAGTAGGATGGATGTTCTATTTAGAAATTTCAGGTATTTAGAATGTGACTTCCGCCAATACAGAAGTTCTCATTGGGATACGAATACGCCTGTTTGCGAGAGTCACGCGATCTGTGCTCATGCATTATGTGTGCCATCGGCATCATCATCTGAAAATCATCTGCGTAAAGATGATACGAAGAGAGGAGAGTGGAATTAATATCATTGATGAAGATAGAAAATAGAATAGGAGACAGCACTTCCCCTGAGGTACTCCAAGGATAAGCTGACATGAGTCCGATCTAGAATCGTCAATTTCAATAATTTGCCGATGATCAGTTAAATATGGCTTATACCACGCCAAAGCTGTTGGTGAAGGATTTAGGGCATGTAATTTACCCAGCAGAATGGAAAAGTCAATGGAGTTAAAAGTGCTTGTAAAATCAAGTAAAACCAATAGAGTTAATATCTGATTTTAAATATTATATCCAATGTTATCTGACACGCGCTGAGATATTGCTGTACCCTGGACGAAACCCGAACAGATTATGATTCAGGAGATTGTGTTTTCAGAGGTAAGTAGTTAGGTGCTGATGCATAAAGTGTTCTGTCACCCTAGAAAGAAAAGGCAAAATAGATATAGGACGAAAGTCTGAGAAATAAGTAGGCTTCACATTTTTGGGACGAGGAACTATATGGGTATCGTTCCATGATGATGGAAAGACTCCAGAAGTAAGAGAGCAATTAAGTATATGTGCGAGAAAAGGAGCAATAGTCTCCTTTAATGAATCGATCATGCTGAGGCCGATATCATCATGTCGAACAGCTTTAGACTTAATACTCCCGATCAATTTAACAACTTCATCTGATGTTATCTCACCAAGTTCAAATGAAGCAGTCGATTGTGGTGTTGCATTCAATGACGGGCGACGCACTGAAATGCTTGTTTAAAGAACTAGAATCTATATTACCACTGGCACTGAGTTGCTATTTGGCTGCGGTTTTCTATGAGATGGAGGTAGTTCCCCAGACGGACAGCTATGACGCGTCCTACCTCTCTTAAAAATTTGTAACTGAATGTATTACATGCGTTCATAGTATTCCAGACGCCATGCGTGGTCTGCGCCAGCGCTTCTTGCGCGCCGTACTGTTTCTTTTAAATGATGCTTTAATAAAATAGCCGGTGCTACGATAGTAATGACGGTTACGTCTTATCGTCCGACATTGTTAAAAGTGAGTATCGATCTGGGGGCAAATATAAGAGTGAATTGCTTGTACCTTGCGAGCATTGCATGAGTTGCATTACATTAATAAAAAACTAAAAACATACTACATTCTCCCGACTATCACTCCCGACGGTGTATAAATATCTATCTATAACTTCACGTCAAATCTTGCGAGGTAGGCAGAGACAATCGAGCGCCACGTTACTCGATCCTGACATACCTCACTCGCTTCTTAACATTAATTGCTCTTCTCATGCACACTTGCCGGTTTCTAGAGCTCCTGATAGAATAGCACCAATTTGATCATGGTAGGTAAGTCTTGGCCTCCCTCGGTTTCTACATCCTTCCACTTTTGCATCGTATATCTGCTTCGTCATTCTTTCATCCTGTATTCTTTCTCCATGCCCGAACCAAAGGAGCATGCCTCTTCTTATTTTAACAACGACGTATTTTTTCAGACCAACTCTGTTTCTAACATCATTATTGCGGTGTATAAATAAATATATATAAATACAATGGAAATGTCGGTCTTTTATATATCAGAGAATAAATTCCCTGTGAATTGCGAGATATGTTTTCAGTTAGGTTTAGATCGAATGTGATAGTTAATTACGAACCGAGCTGACCAATATATTGACACTCCTACGCTAGTTATTTAGATTTAGAGTAATGGTGGGCGACCATTCGATCACTCTTCCCACCACAAGGTCGCGGTCAGGCAATTACAGCTAACCTAGTTAGGTCGCAATTTGCTTTGTCCACTAACTGCATGAAAATAGTAATATAAGAGCTGTATAGTGGTCATGTACATGCTGCATTTTTGTTAACAAATACATTAATGTTGTAAAGATGGTATTATTAGATTTGCTATTGCTAATCTTTTAAGGCAGCCTTTTTACGAGGCTTGGATTACGGCTCATAATGGTGATACTGATGTCTTAGAATTGAAACCTGAATCTGCCATTGAGCATCGGGCTCATCCTGCATCGGGCATTGAGGAACGGAATTATTCGAAAGAGATTTTTAGTTTTTTATAATGTTATTGCTAGAACAAAATTTGATTTCGTCAATAGATTTGGTGTATGGCTTGAGGCTTTCAGAGCGCTAAGGACTTCTGGCGACCGTCCATCCCACTCCTAGAAAACCGGATGGCAATTTGGCCTGTAGTGCTAGATTGCAAGATTTCGTTTGGTGATATCTTTGCCTCTAATTGGTATTTGAATAAAGAGCTCACCATATACCGTAAGTAAATTTCAATTACTATTAAAAGATGTTCGGCGAGCGTTGGTTCCTCTCGCCATTCATAAGTTGGGTGGCCCAGACGGCATAACGGCAGTGGTGCTGAAGCTGTGCGCTTCCAAATTGTGTTCTGTGCTCACATGTCTTTTCCGTCTTCGTGGAGGACAGCTTACACGTATCCGCTACCCAAAAAGGGCGATAGATCATACCCATCGAATTACAGGTCTATCACTATATCGTCCCTTCTCTTCTTGGCGATGAACAATGTGATAAACATGCGACTTTATACCGTGTGATAAACTGGCGGTATGCCAGGATACCTAGAGGATTATGGTTTGATTAACGACCATCAAAAGTTCGCTCGACTGGTGGTCTGTTAAGAAAGAAAGAAAGAAAATTTATCTAATAAATACTAGTTCCACAATATTTCGCCTGAATCACATGCACCTTTATTTAATCCTATTAAATTAAATTACTATATTACTTTAATTACTTTACTTAGACAGCCAGCATATCAATGATTATAATTTATCATTTTATAATTCGGACATACTATAGCAACACTTGTTTACAAGTAGTTTTCTTAACTGCGATTTAAAGACTGCCAAGGGTAAGTCTACCTTGTTCTTTGGTAGTTTGTTAAATATTTGAATGGACGTCGGAGAATAAATATAATAAAATAACTGTGGTATAATGTTGTACACATATTAGGCAATATTAGTTTATTTGGGTGTCTCCCTTGGTAGTTAGTAGGCATACTTTTTTTTATCGAAAAATGGATGCAGGTTGTCACATTTCATAAATATACATGCACGGAAATGACGGCAGAATTAACTAGTGTTAGTGTATCTTACACACCGTTCGGTCCTGGCGATTGAGAGTCGAGCAGAGAACTTGGCAGCTTAGATATGTTGAAGGCGTTCCATCACGTCAAATGGAATGCCAGAGTCTTATCCAGCGGATGCGTAAAAGCCATTATTGACGGTTGCTACTCCGATGTCATAGGTACTATTCCTAGCTATGTACAAGGCTCTGTACTACTTAACGGTAGTGGGTGAGTGCCGACTGGCACTAGTTATCATGACCCAATTGGTGGCGGAAGCACACAACTCAGGATCATATTATACGTGAATTACTAGTCAGCAATTTCGTAATATATGTATATAACATTGGAATGAGTTGAGTGATTTTACATTTAAAGGTTTGACCGCTTTCTAATTGATAGATACCTAAGATGTTTTTATAGTTATAGATATGTCGTACACGCTCTAGAATGGCAATACTAAACTAAGCAGTAAAGTAAAGTAAGTAAGGCAATTAGCCCAACTCGCATTCAGTTGGGCACGCTCTCGCATCGCGGCTATACTTACTTCGCCACAAAGCATAAATCTCTTAAGATATATATTCATCTCTTTCTAACGACAGGTATGTCCTATCATTTGTCTCTTTGTTAGAGCAAAGTGTCATAATAAATAACTGTACGTAGATATAGTACTACTTGCGCCATTTTAAAATACAATATTGTTAGTGTATAACGGGTCTACCTTTTGATACGTCGCTGATAGGTACCGTATAATTTGTCTGAAGACCCACAACGACTGAGTGAAGAGAGGCATCATGAAACAATTGCATAATTTGATGGGTGGCGATAATTAGCTGTCCATAACATTGCGATAAATGGTGTAACCAGAGTGTTTAGCTTTAGCACGTAAAAATTTAAGAAATGTCGAAGCATGGATAAGAAAATGGTTGCTTCTTTCCTCGGCAAATCAGAACATTACACAAAAGCGTCGCTTCAGAAGGTGTCATTTCAAAATACTACTAATACTATAGATTTGTACATCTATACTTACTTACTCAGAGTCACAGAAAACCTTCGCGATATTCGTCTCCGAAACAAGGTCTTACTTCACCGCCATAGCAAGTCCAAATGTTCCTTAAGGAAAAAGTATTTGAAATCTTCAACGGTAGAAGAACTAAATGTACCTGTTACAAAACCTAGACCGCGTGCTATGTGACTTCTTTTCATTTCCTAAAAATAAAAACTTACAGGCAAATATTTTAAAAGCCTTGAATTGGGGGTGAAGACTTTCCACAAAGACATTGCTGAGATCCCTAAGGAAGGCTGGTCCACCAGCTTTTTGCAAGGACCCATGTAAAAATTGTGAATGTATAACATCTGGTCTTATATATCAGATCTGGAAATGTTCAGCGTGACCTCAGTATATCGTCCCAATCCAGAGTAAATGCATAAGCAGATCTCCCTCCGTAGTCTGTGTACCGAGAGCCAAATCACTGGGCACGGTGGGCATTATAGTCACGCGAAATCAGTCAAGTTTGTCAGTGGCTACTTATTAAGCTATGACGATGGCGACAATAAATATCACGAATTCTTCGGTACGATAAGCCACAGAAAAGGCTAGAGTTTGTATCTGTGGTTCTGCGTGTGAGATGTGTCAGCCGAGAAGGGTACGAGTATTTTCATCTCCTTGAGAAAAATAATCGCCGGCCGAATGAATGGCCTGAATGTTTTAATTTTCGGGCAGATAACAATCTGCCTGGAGTTGTCGTTTAACTGCTATCTTCTGTTACGTAATCTTTATACACCACTACTACAAAAAAAATTAAGGCGTGGGGCACACTACGACCTCTCACGGGATTCTGCCTCTCTTGAATTCTCTATATCCGGCGATATTTATTAGTTGAAATAAAAGAGTTGTGATAAATAAAAATCTGTATAGTAAACAATAGTTTTTTTATTTCTTTACTTTTTTATTTACAAATTTTGCAAAAGTAGGCAGTGACAGTTCAAACATAAGAGTTATTTTGGCATGTATTTTATTAATTACATCTTTATACACTGCACAATAACAAAGTACGTTATTGAAATACAATAAAAAACCTCAAAATTTCATTTCTGTGGCAGTGGAACATTTTAAGAATTAATATTCATACTTGAGTATAAATAATAACAGTTTGAAACATTATTTTCATATTTATTACAAAGTAAATTCTTTTGTCAGTCCTAGGGCCATGATCATATGTAGCTTACGTTATTCTGAACATATTCCTGCTGATTTCTCGACGAAAAAGATACAACATAAAGAAAAACTTGTAATGACCAGGTTGTGAATTTATGCTACAAAATGATAATGTACGTATGCGACGAAATTTGATACTCATAATAGTGTACTTTTGTTTTTGGTATCATTCGTATAAATAGATATAAAATCAGAAGTACACTCAAAACAAAATACCACCCACTTTATTACTTACCTTGTATATTATTAATAAAATTCACTTGTACTTAATTCTTATTGATTTTTATCTAAGTAGCTATTTATACATTCGATCGGATATGACTTGGAATTCAGATTTAGTGTCTAGGTATGCTATTGAGATTGGATTGTTTGCAAGACGTTGAATCTAAGTATTCTGTTTATATCGAAGCGAGATCAAAAATATGTCAAATAATTATTTAAAAATAACTTTCTTTATATTTAATTCTCGAATACCTAGAAAGATATTTTTGATTTTTTTAAGAATATATCTGCATATGGCATAATTTTATTGAATAGTTTTCAGATTATTATTTTACTATTTGTAATAATATGTTTATTAATTTATTCTAGTACAAGTTTTGCTAAATTTCGCTTTTTCAATAAAATAAAAAAACATGTTGTCAAAGATTAATAAATAACAGAACTATTCAATGCCGGAAAAATTACGAGAAATTATTTGTCGCAATAATATTTTGGTATATAATATAATAAAAGGTAGAATAAGATATTTGTAAGTTTCACTTGATTATGAATGGAAATCAATTCCTGTAACAAATAAGTGATAATTTATTTAAATCGATACACGCTGACTCTTCAAAAGAATTCCAAAAATTTATCATCGTAAGAAATTTTAAGAATATCGCATGATAGTCTTCTCGCCTATTAGTATTAACGGAGCCAAAAAGCTGCATTTCTAAAAAGCTCTACTAATCCAAACTCTATTGCCATATATTTATTGAGTTGCCTGTAACAGGATCCAACAAATATAACCACTTCAGTGGCAAACGATAATATGACTTCAGAAATTTTAAGACATATTTTTGAACCCGCTATGCCTGTAATTGTATAGATCATATGTTAATATTACTCACGTAGGTAAATGTAAAATGTAAATAACATCGTTTTCGATAATTTAGCCATGTTTATTAAATAGGCCGCGACGATTCTCCAAATGTACAAAACTCATAAAACTATGTACAATTATTTTATCTTACCAACGATAAATTCATCTAGGTAACATGTTAATAGTATATGTATAGAGATGACAAACGATCTGTACAGTACACGTGTTGCGTGTTGGTAGTGTTTCGAAAATAATTTTACATTTTTATTTTTCTATTTGATACAATGATTCAAGTGTTTCATAGATGGTTTGCTTTTAAATTAGGATGATTTATATTATTATTTGATAATTCTGAAGGTATTTTTATCAATTTCATTTCTCCTAACGACAATAAATAAATTATTTCATGAAACTAAACACTCTTGCAGAAAATAAATGCATATTGATAACTCATTACACTGGGAAATTACTGTTGTATTAAATTTTACTTCCAATTTATATAGTTGCATAATATTATTATCACATAATATTATTACAATTTACTTGTCTTCGTCACATTGTCAAATTATTGAATCAATCATAATTAATATATAACCTATAAAATAATACGCGAATGAATTCAAAACCTTTGCGTTTCCAGCTGCACCTTGTATAAATCTAAATAATCGAATTTCATTATGATAGTGTTCACAACTTATGAAACATAAAATTGTCTAACTTGTCAGTGGCTGGTGAGAAAATAAACCAAAACTAGTATGAAAATGTATGGAGGAAAGCATTAGTGCCCAAAGTGCCCATTTCTTTGCAAATGAATGAATATTTTCTGTTAGGAGAAACGACTGACAATTTGTGACAACAAAAATTAATTCTATGTATATTACTACTGAATATAAACGACAAATCGACACTTGTTTCTTTTATATGTCAATATAATGACTTGCCTGGTTATAATTAAAATATGTGGCTAATGGACGCTTGCCACACCGGGCATCACAGCTAAAATAACGCTTGCTTTAACTAAAAAACGTTCTGTTAGTAGCTGAAAAAGCACTCAACCGGCAGTCTTCAACTCTGGAACCCATTTTGTCTGTGTAGATGAACGTTTCTGCTTAATGATATTCAAATAACTTCAGGCAAGTTGTGGCCAAAACGACTGTAATATCACACGTACCTATACATACATATTTTTGAATACGAAAATATCATTTTCATAGATACACCAATTCTAGAACACGAAGATAAAATCATAGTGTTCTAGAATTGCGTGGCTGTAAAGGATGCGCCCACTGTACTTATAGGGATCCAGCAACGTGGACGTAGCGCGATTTAAGAAATAAAGTAATTGTTCACTGATGTTCACTGTACTGGCAGCTCGTTCATGAACTCCATTAATGTTTCACTTGCTTGCAGCAGTCTTTATTGTCACTTTATACGTGTATCGTGAAATCCCTCCGTTCCTGCTCCTGCCGCTGTTGGTACCTGTAGAGAAATGACACTTCATGAAAAGAAATACCTTCGGAAGTGAACGAGGATAGGTAGACTGTACAAACTCTTTTTCTCCTTCGAGTGGAATTCGTAAACAACCTTTTGAAACTTTGCATAAATATTTTTCTTTAATATCGCCGTGTACTAATTTAATAGGTACCTACCTACATTGATAGTCCAATTAATATTTTTAAAATATTTTTTAAACAGTAGTAGAATATTTACATTACTGGCCTCCTTATAAAGCCCTTAATTTTGCCACTCCACATGATAGGTTAGGATTTTTCTTTATTTTAATTTCCTCAGAACGGCGTTCAAAAGCTGCCATTTTCATTTTTCTTTTAATTAAAAGATTTTACGACATTTAGGTTGCCAATACGAATCTAACAATAAGTTTTACATAGTATGAATATGTATGCCGTTAACATGGCACGAGCTAATGAATAACACACAAAAGACACGCAAAAAATAATATCCTTGCTACAGTTGGGTAAAAAAACCAAAAGACAATAATAATAATACTGCCATCTAGCGGAACTTAAGTAAAATAATCAACCGCACGTGCTCACTAAAGTGAAAGCAAGTTTCCTTTCATAAAGCTTACGTTATTTCGCGTTGCTGTAAAACATTAATTCGCATTGATAACAGATGGCGCTACTGTTTTGTTTCACAACATTCATTAATAGAGGGCACTGGATGCTGTCTCGGTGTTTGCTGTGTTAAATATTTTTTTTTATTTGTTCAACAAACGTTTCACAATTAACCTATGTACTTTAATTTCTCGTTTACTCGCAGACTGAGTAAATTAATTACATATTCCTATTGTATAACAACTAAGTTACCTACCTATTCATTACTGTAATGATTTTTGAGTTCCGCGCGCAAGGGGTTCCAAAGGCCCTGTTGCTGTCTGTCGTCAGTCCCGTCTGTCTGTCCATCTGTAGACCCATATGTCTGTTACGGGTACTGTTATCATTTGCACCGTAATAGGTTGACACTTGAAATTATTACAGAAATTTTATTACTACAGGTACAAGAAGTAATGAAAATGAAGTTGGAAATAGAAAGACTCTTGCGGCGTGAATTAAAATGGCGGACCAGAACCCTTCGTATGCGAGTCCGACTTGCACTCGGCCCATTACGTTCACTTTTGAGTGATCGCAGATCGAAGATATTGTGATTGTTTCGATTTCTGGAAGCGATCAATTAACAAAACTGATATGCAACAGCAGTAGCGCCGAGGTCGGCACAGAGACTTGCGAGACGTCAATATTTACATCCATCATATTGGAGCAGCTATCATTGATCTTTTTTAGACACTGATGCTGGACTAGAAGTTGGTAAGCTATTTATATAAACAATCGGACGGTCCATAGGATGACAACTTTGATAGAAGTCCTCGGTGCCAGATCCGTTTGAAGTCCTTCGCCATAGCTAACTGACAGCCATAAACTATAAATTAATAGCGTATTTCGTATTTATTTTCTCATAGAAATCGTATTTATATTAAGCCCTTTTCTTCGCAATGACAGCCATGCCTCACCACGACTTGAAATTCAAACAATACCATTTTCACATTTCATTGGCAATTGAAAGTCAAACCATAGATGGTTTTTGTTATGAGTTTTTTTTTATTGTTTTCTATTCTCAATCTCATTTCGATCTTTTTCGTTTTACAAGTTGACTTTTACGCGGTTTTTTTATTGTTTTAATTACGTATTTTCATTTAATACTTCGTACAGCAGGAGTGACTAGTGGAGGTTCTTTTCAGCAGTTAGTTGTTCAGTTTACGCATTCGAGTAATTTTAAAACCGGCAGTTCATTTAAATTTAAAGTAGTTTACTTTTATTTATATTCTAAATAAAGAGACACGACTGTCTAATAGCTACTGTTAATCATGTACGGCTTGATGCATTTGCATGACAACTGGACAGATTCGCAGAGAAAGCATTTTACGGTATGTGCCCCGTTCGCCCGTAATTAAATGCAGTTTGTATGTCAGCAATCAAGACTTCGTACTTTTTTTATATATATGGGAATGTATAATGACGCACACAAGCATATGACCCACCAGATATAAAGCAGTTGCCGTAGCCTATTAACGCTTGTAATATATTAAGTATTACTCGCACGATGCCTCCTCTGCTGGTTACACAGCAATTCGTTAGGAGCTTACTGGTGACCTCACAAGCAGGAGCACACTTTTTTGCGAATTTCATGTTTCTACAACCAAATAAAATCAGTAGGAGACGCTCAATCTGGTACAATATCAGCGGTCTACAACAGTTTTTGAAGTAAAACTTCTTTACGCACGCTTGACTTGGTGAGTAAGCTGGTGAATGCGTGACGAGAACGTTACGAAAAGTGTGATCGGGCGAGGCGAACGGAAGTTTAGAGGGAGATATAAGTTAGCGAAGGTAGAAAGAAAGTTACGTTTCGTATATTACCTACTGAGGGGGCAAGAGAGAGAGGTGCGAGCACACATTTCCTTTCTCTCTTTGTCTCATAGCGAGTTAAGTTTCGTATAATGTAAGACACAGTGCAGGCCTGTTGTCTGTATCACACTATGGAGCAAAAGAAGTTTTACTTCAGTCGTGTGGTCTGAAGCACACTCGTTTTTTCAAGAATGAATCATTGAATCATTACCTGCCTCGTCTTTGTGTTTACCTGGAGTTGTTCGGCGTGTGGTGCCTCCTCGGGCGGCGGCGCGCCTTCTCGTGCGCGCGCAGCGCCGCCTCGCGCGCCGAGCCCGCCGACGCTGACTCCGCGCTCGAGTCGGTCACGGCGCGGAACACTTCGTCTGCCACGCTGCCTGCGCATCACGTCATCAACTCATCAATCCATGCCACTACTGCGACACGGCTCATAATCACATTTTTTTTTTTTTTTTTTTTTTTTAATGTAGCCTATCAAATTGTCCCTATCGCGCCTGATGGAAAGCGTCAATAAGAACCAGATGCGAGAACAGCCATCTCAGTGATTAGCGCTGTGCTGGCTGTCCCCCCCTTGACGACATTCAAAAGATTCAGAGTAATCGCCAGTGTCTTCAACTGTACGATGGTATTTGTTCGTAAAGCGGTTACCGTAGCTTATGAACGCTTGTAATACATTAAATATCACTCGCGCGATGCCTCCTTTGCTGCTAACACAGCAACTCCATAGAAACTTACTGATGGCCTCACTCACACACAGGAACACAACAAACATCTGACGAGTTGTTATTTTGCCTGCGGTTTTCTGTGAGGTGGAGGTAATTTCCGAGAGGAGCTGCTTTAATGTGCGCTAACTCTCTTAAAAAAACAGATCAATACAAACAGACGTGTACACAAAAATGTTCGTCCTGTGTGGAAATCGAACCCATGAGCGTCGGTGTCAAAGTCACTTCCATTCGCGAGTGCACCACCGAGTTCGTTATATATATTAGTATGTTCATATGAAAAAAGAATAATACATTCTATTATGAATAATAAATAAATATTGTCTGACAAATTACACAGCGCCATCTCGCCCCAAAGTAAGCGAAGCTTGTGTTATGGTCTAGTAAGACAACTGATAAACATAAGTGAATACATATTTATTATATGTATTTATTATACATATAAAATACCCAGACCAAGACAAAAAGACATTTTCATGCACACAAATGTTTATGCTGTGTGGGAATCGAACCCACGAGCGTCGGTGTCTGTCTGTCCGTCTGTTTCATCATTCTTCCATCCTGGATTCTTTCTACATGTCCGTATCAATGGAGCATGCCTTTTCTTATCTTTAAACCTACACACTTTTATTCTCTCTCCTGTATTCGTTTTGAGCGAAAAAATATTTCTATGTTTACTGCGTAGAAAAGCAAATAAATATATGTTCATATCAAAGTAATTTTGCTCAAAGCTGTAAGTAAGTAATGTTTAAGTACATAACGTTTACTGCAGGCACAGTACAGCTCGGTCGTCGTTTGAATCTTTACAATGTTTGAATTACTTACAGTTATCATTATCTTCATGGTTTTATTTATTTATCTCGATCGATACAAGAAAAAGTTAACAATTGTACAGAGATGTTTAGTTAGTGTGTGTATCTCGCCATGAAGTTAATTTCAGTGTGTATGTGGTGAAGGTCCCGACTCATCATCTGCTGACCTTCACGAAGGAACAGCTCTGGCCGGAGGGAGTGCATTTCGTGAGTTTGTAGGACGACTGTCTTTTTTTTTTTTTTTTTTATTGAGTTCAAGCTTATATTTAGAATTGACAATTATTTTATTTTTCGCCAAACTGCAATGCAGTTTGTCGGCGACAATTAGCACTCCAATCTTATAAACTAGTCTTATCATTATCATAAGTACAGACAAATATAGGGTTATATATGTAAATATATGCATACACACATGCGTACACTCGGTATACACATAAATACACACACATATGAAACACAGTAAAGGCAAGAAAATGTTTAACTAGTTTGATTTTACGTTAATATATTTTATATATACGATTATTTATTTATCCATTATAATTTATCCACATAATATTTTTTTAATTTTGTTTTTAACGTAACTTTACTGACTTTCTTTTCCTCTTTCAAAATATCCACATTATTACACAGTCTGGGAATTATATATTTTAATGTTCTTTCCCCATAATAATTACCAGATCGCGGCTCCACCAACATTCTTGTAGATCTAGTTCTATACTTATGGCCCTTGGGCACCCTGTACTTACTTACAAAATATGCATCTAAACTCATTAAGTATTTTGCTTTAACATGTACTGGCAAGATTTTACAATGAGAAAATATTTTTTCATAATTAGTTTTAAATCTCTTCTTTACTTTGTTACTCACTAAATATTTCAAAAATCGTATCTGTAATTGTTTAATATAATTCAAATAGGTTTTAAATGTAAAGCCATATGTTTTTAGTCCAAAGCTTATAAGTGAATCGACCAGCGCATAATATACAACATACATTAGCTTTTTACTTAATATGTTATTTAAATGATAAAATTTTCCTAGTACACATCTAAGTTTTTTACATACAGAATTTACCTGTGATTTCCAATTGAAGTTAGTGTCTATTAATATTCCTAAATATTTGAACTCCTTTACCACATCTAATTTTTTACATTTACAGCCCATCTTATCATTATGCAAACAACTATATGAATGTCCTATTACTTTCACCTCATTATCATCAATTTCTTGGGCTTTTCGATTATACGGAGAATATATTCTCATACATTTTGTCTTTTCAGTATTTAATATGATGCCGTTGTCATGTGCCCATTTTGTGATACGTTCAAAATCTGCTTGTATATTATCACATATGTTCGTAAAGTTTCTATCTGCGTATAACAGGCACATGTCATCGGCATACATAACTACCTTGCAATTGTTAACAACGTTAAGCACACTATTGACATGCATAATATAGCCTACGGGTCCATAGACCGAGCCGGTAGGCCGGTAGGTCTAACGACGCGCGCTACACGTCGCCGACTCCACGTGGATTTAGTTAAAGTTAAGTTTATAATATCACTAGCACCCGCCCCGGCCTCATACGGTTTCTTTACTGACAACATAAAATAGCCCATGTTACTCCGAGGAGATATAAATTGGTGGAGTAGTTTTTGAGTTAAATCGTAACAAATAAAAAATCAAATAACTTTTACATTACGCTTTATAATTGCCACATTTTTTAATATATTAAAATGGATATAGGTAGTATATTATCTTTAACATATAGACATATGCCATCGCGAACTTTTCTGTAGGCATATATAAGATACACAATTCCACCATACATTGAAACACTACATAAACTTTCGGACCCCATCGGCTAGGACGCTATGCGCGGGATCACGGGGCGTCCGCGAGGCGCGGGGTCACGGGGCGCCCGCGAAGCCCGCTCGAATCACAGCGACACGTAATTGATTTCGTTGCGCATTAATTTGATTTTGCTATATCTCCTAAGGTATTCACTTAATTTGCATGGTGCAAAGGGTAAAAATAATCTTCATGAAATGCTCAAGCCAACCAACGTATTTAAAATAAAAAGGATTTGCTAACACAGCAATTCCATTGGAGCTTCCCGGTGACTTCACTCATACGTAGGAACACAACAACCCTGTAGGGAATTATTTGGCTGCGGATTTCTGTGAGGTGGGGATATTTCCCCTGACGGGCTTGTTTGATGTGCCCTGCCTCTCTTAATTAATTATGTTTCTCAATTAACCTTTAGAAGGCGCTATGGGCATCCTGTAGGAGACGCTGCTGGAGTTGCACTCCGCGCACGGCGACCCGCTGGAGTCCGAGTCTGACTCGGAGCGGCGCACCATCAGCGTCATGGCTCGGGACAGCGTGTACTCGTCTGAAATGTTCACCAAACATAAAAAAAGATAGTTTATTCCATCCAAAGCAGCCCGTCTGGGGAAGTACCTCCCAGAAAACCGCAGCCAAATAACAACTCTTAGAAGGTTGTTGTGTTCCTGCGTGTGAGTGAGGTCACCAGTAAGCTCCCAAGGAGTTGTGTAAGCAGCAAAGGTGGTGTCGTGCGAGTATATAAAAAACCTCCCGAAGTTGTATAAAAAAGTTAAGACCTTATGAAGTACTTACAGATGAAATGAGCAGTTAGGCTGCGGTTTTCTGTGAGGTGGAGGTACTTCCCCAGACGGGCTGCTTTGACGCGCCCTACCTCTCTTAAAACACCCAGACCAAGACAAATAGACATGTTCATGCAAACAAACGTTTGTTTTGTGTAGGAATCGAACCCACGAGCGTTGGTAACAAAGTCGGTGGCCCAGGTCCATTTGTAACGACGGAAGTCGCGAGTACCATTGATATGGAATATTCGACGTAATATTTCAGTCATTAACTTGTTGCCGTAACGCGCAAGGTTTGATCAAATCGCTCGGCACTCAACGGGTCTACATTGCCCCACCACCATCCCATGGCTCCGCCGACCTCTCGGTCGTATGAGCCGAATCACGGGAGTAGCGCACGGCACTTGCTGCTCTGAGGCTCTGTTCCGTGCCGTGGACAACGCTTGGCACCCTACGAGTTTTTTTCGATCTTATCCACAATGTCTCGATACGCTTTCTCCCCCTTCTGGGGCAGCGACATTTACATTAACGCCGTCACATCTGTCCATTAGTCGACATTCTCCTCATCACGCGCTCTTCCGCCCGCTCGGCGACCTCCTCCGCGCTACGTGCCTGCCAGGCGAGGGCGAACCCACGTAAGGCTGCGAAGTTCGCCGCCGACGACACGAGGTCCGCAAAGTACACCGGTCCCGGTTCAGACTAGTCGCGCCGAATCCCGTTCATCATCTTCCTTCGCAGATCGTCGTACTTAGGACAGGACCACAGTACGTGGTCTGTCCTCCTCGCTCTCACCACAAGTGCACATACTTCCCGCATGCAAAGTCATCTCTGTCAGTCGCTTCCTGAAACATCCAGTCCGTCAGGATCTGAGTGGTAGGATAATCCAGCTCGACCCAAGAGGCCTTGAGACGAGCCAGCACGTCCGGGAAAAATCGTCGGAGTTCTTCGCCCTTCGTCTCCCCACTCCAGCGGCTTTGCCATTCCTCGACCGTAGCGATCCAAATCTCGCATTTTCGCCTGCTCAACTCTCGTCCGGTCGCGGCTCTACGCACACCCTCCAGTCGACCAGCTTGTATTATTTCCAGGTCCGCAGGGAGGACGCCTGCCAGCACCGGCAGGGCTGCAGTGCTGGTGGACCTGTAGGCCTTAGTTAGCATTATAAGTGCCTGCCGCTGGCCTCTCAGTACAGCGCTGCGCCATACGTACACACTCATTCTATGTCACCATATTGCGGCTGCGTAAGTTAGCATAGCCACATAAATCCCCCTATAGAGGATTCTGAGAGCAGGGTATCTAACACCCCACGATGAGGCGGATATTTTTGCCATCTTGGCGAAACACGCTACCGCTCGTTCTCCTATCGCTACAGAGTGTGCGCTGAATAAACGAGCCGAATCCACCTCCACTCCGAGAATCGTTGCCGACGCGACGCTCCTGATCGAGGACTGGCCGAGTTTAATGACTGGGGATCTCTGAAACTTCCCCTTCACCGTCATAGTTTGCGACTTTGTGCGAATTCCAGTCTATTACGGACACCCCAGTCGCGGACTAGGTCCAGGACCACGCTAGCGGTTCTTTCAATGGCCGCTCTGGAATTAGCCTCGATCAAGAGAGACACGTCGTCGGCGTAAGCCACCATACTAACCTCCCCTGGTAAGGGCAGACGCAACAGATCGTCCATTAGGACTTTCCATAGCGCCGGCCTTTCTGGACTTTCCATTCAACGGGTCAACAATCATTTGTATTTTTGCATCCAGATATATTATCTTTATGCTAATTATGGGCTGTAAGTGGCTCAATATCATCTTTAGAACCAAAGCCAACCTCACCTCCACGTGGTGCACCCAGCTTATCAACTGACGAGGCTCTGGTGAAAGAGAGGTAGGGCACGACGTTAACCCGACTGGGGAAGTACCTCCACCTCACTGAAGACGGCAGCCAAATAACAACTCGCTAGAGGATTGTTGTGTTTCTGCGAGTGAGTGAGGTCACTAGAAGGTGAGGAGTTGCTGTGTTGATAGCGGGGGTGGCAACGCGCTAGCGACATTCCTTTTGTTGCTAGCGATCATAGGTTACGATAACCGCTTTACATCAGACGGATCGTATGCTTGTTTGCTATCCGTTGTAGTATAAAAAAGGCACGTTTTGAATGAAAACCGCATTAAAAAAACAGATGAGCGACGCCCATAGACTACCACCGTCACTGCTTACCGTCAATCAGGCAGGCCAAATCTCTGTTTTCCATTTAGTAATATAAAAAAGTAGTGGAAGTATGGATATATGTACTTATATCAAAATTGGGTTAGGGGCGATCCCATATTGACTGGAGTTAACACAACATATATACCAAGTATTTAATGTATAATACATATAATTATATATATTACTTATAAATGCAACATTTATACCAAGTATTTAATGTACAATTAAATGTAGTGTTATGATGGAATCCCTTGCCGTTTTATGGTGAGGTATCCTATAACCTTATTCTCCTATTGCCAATCATTGTCTGCCATGAGTTACCTGAGTTGTGCGGCGAGCGGTGTTTGTGCGAGTGCAGAGTGGGGGGCGCGGCCGCGAGCGGAGCGGGCTCGGCGCGCCCGAAGGTGCGCAGCGTGCCGCCGGTGGCCGCGCCGCCCGCGCCCGCCGCCAGCAGCGGCTGCTCCGCCGCCGGGCCAGTCGCGCCGCCGGACATGCTGAACGTTGCGTACGGACTAATTTCGTACATCTCTGTATAATGACGAATAAGTTTTTTTTTATACTACGTAAGGTATACAAGCATACGGCCCACCTGATGTAAAGCGGGTACCGTAGCCTATTAATGCTTGCGATATATTAAGTATCACTCGCGCGATGCCTCCTCTGCTGCTCACACAGCAACTCCTTGGGAGCTTACTGGTGACCGCACTCACACGCAGGAACACAACAACCCTCTAGTGAGTTGTTATTTGGCTGCGGTTTTCTGTAAGGTGGAGGTACTTCCCCAGACGGGCTGCTTTGATGCGCTCTACCTCTCTTAAAATATACAGACCAAGACAAACAGGCATGTTCATGCACACAAATGTTTGTTCTGTGTGGGAATCGAACCCACGAGCGTTGGTGTCAAAGTCGCGGCATTCACGACCGAGCCACCGATCTCGTCAAAAGTAATACTTTTCATTCGATTTGAGTTATACCTTAAATCGAATGAAAAGTATTTTTTAATACAACGTGTGGAGACATACAAGCATACCTACGGCCTACCCAATATAAAGTGGTTACTGTTTTTATAGCTATTAGCTTATAAACGCTTACAACGTGTTGAGTATCGGTCGCGTGATGCCACCTCAGTTGCTAACATAGCAACTCCATAGCAACTTACTGATAACTATACTCCTCCTCCAGGATTGCTATTTGGCTGCGGTTTGCTGTGAGGTGGAGGAACTTCCCCAGACAGGCAGTTTTGGTGCCTCTCCTAAAAACACCCAAAAATGTGCAATCGCACAAAAGTTTGTCCTGTGTGGGAACACTCTACAAAGTCCGTTAAAAGACTTTTTTAATTTTTTTATTCAACAAGATTGGCAAACAAGCATGCGACCCGCATTAGAAGGTAAGCGGTCACCGCAGCCTATTGAGGCTCGCAACACCACGGGGATCTTACTCGCGCGCTGCGAATCTTGTGACCTAAGGATGTTTCGTCACAGTACCCAGTAATTTCTCTGCCATATCTCACCCTTCAAACCGGAACACAGCTGTACAAATGTAGCTGCTTGGCGGTGGAAATAGGTGAGACAGAGGTACCCATGCAGACGACTTTTGTACAAAGTCTCCCTAACTAAAGTAAATTACCAATCTTAGGTTGTGAATCTGCTGTTTATAGTAAATCAAGTCTCAACCTTGATGCTCCTTCTTGCTGAGCGGATGTTTGATCGGAGAAGACGTGTACACTTGCTGACAATTACGTCGGTTGTCACGCTTCTCCACAGACTTTTCTTCTTCTTCTGAAATGTCGCCTTGTTCGTAGCCTTTCCTCAAGCACGACGTTAATGGACTGAAATTATAATATTAATTTAAATTAAATCGGTCAAACATATAGCCCGCATTTAATTTAAAACGGCACTGCAACTGCGCTGCAACTGGGCTCATGTGACCATATTTCAGGATAGCCCTTTATACTTTGCATAAAGTTGCCTCCGAAAGTTAAATGAAAATTTTCGACCTCATTGCCCTTAGTTGACGGGTTAGACGCATTTCAAAGAAAAGAGGAAGCAAGTTCTTCATATATTTCCACAACAATCTCTCAAAATTAAAGAATCATTTGCTAACATAAATACCTCCTGGATTCGCCAGCGGTCTCTATACTAACACATTGTCATGATTGATGATTAGTACCGGTATTGCCGCTAGATGGCGTTATTTGAAAATTTATAGTGTTTGTACTTGACATTTGACTTGTCTGTAATATATTCTATAAACATGGCTGCTCCTAATTGAACGATGTTTAATTTCACTCCAAAAACCGTTCGTATTAAACATCGTCCAAGCAATACGTCATCGCCCATCCTCCTAAGAATTTTAATTTCATTTCGCTTGCTGATTGCAGATTATAGGTTGATGTTATTTTAATTCGTGCTTCAAACATTAATATTACCTTTTCCTGTACGCCAGAACAGCAAGCAAAAGTAACGCAGCAAAAAGCGCACAACCTGCAGCCGCTAGCACAGCAGTGGCTTTAGGTGCACCGCCTTCGCCGCCTGGCGGGAACTGCGCCGGGGCCGGGATACGTTCTAGAAAATCCAATTTACGAGACTCAAGCACAAAAAAAAGCTACGCTAATAAACGTTACTTTGTGTACTTCTACAGTCAATAACGTAAATCAAATTATCTGTTATTTTAACTGCCATAAAATAATAATTTTTTTTATACAAAGTCGGGAGGCATACAAGCATACGGCCCACCTGATGTAAAGCGGTTACCGTAGCCTATGAATGCTTGTAATACACTGAGTATCACCCATCTAATCTTGACACGAAACACGTGCCGCAGCGACGGTGGCGGGTGCATGCGATTTCTGTTCCAGATGAACGACCGCAGCAGCCGAGGCAAAGACTACCAGAGCAGCTATGGCAGTTTCGGCATGTTCAATCTACTAACGGTAGTGGGTGGGATCGGCCGGCGCTAGTCTGGCATGAACTAATTGGTGGCGGAAGCACACAAAGCAAGTTAGATCAAATTGCATGTAAATTTGACTTTCGCAAAATAACGCCTGAATCTATTAACTATTTACTTTAATCTTCATATTGTCTTTTTGCACGCCCTAACAAGAAACTGTATTTGTAATATACAAACTAGTTTCCAAAAAAATATACTAAATGTAAATTGTATGATGTAGGAGCGGTGTCTCCTGTCACAGGTGATATATCATTTAAGAGGGGGCATCAATCACATGTTTGTAACCATGAAATTAGTTTTTTAGTAAATGCATTTAATTTGATTGATTGGGGGCCGGCCAGCGATATCCGCATGAAATAATCAATTTGACTTACCTGGATCTATCAATTTTTTAAGGTGTAACTAACCTCCATCTTCAGTTAAAGTTGAAAAGTAATAATTTCCAGGAGTAACACCAGCTGCACTCGTCGCCACCACCTTTAGATGATACCACGCGGCCACGGTCAGGTCGCAGACGGTCACCGGTTGGGCTGCTGCCGGGACGCTCAGGGTTCTCCACGATGTGTCTTCGAAAGCACGAACTGAGACCGTAAACTGACTGAGAGGGCAGCCGTTGCTATCCCAAGTCAGCAAGTTGAGTCTGACGCACGTACTGTTTGTTGATATGAGGTCCTTTTCCGAGGCCGCTTTTGATTCTGAAAAGTTTGAGGATTCAAGTCAAGTTCATAGAATGTAACAAATTGGTCAGGTTACAATTACGTCTCATCGCTTGCTATTATTGTAGATTACTGGATAAATTTGTACCTCATACAATACTCCCGAATGGAGGATGATATCGTTGGTAAAATTGTCTATGTGTTTCACCAATCAGTAAGGTTTCGACTAGGCCAGCATTGGCTACTTTAAAATGCAGGCAATTTGATCTAAACTACTTTGTGTGCTTCCGCTCCCGATTAGTTCGAGCGAACTACTGCCGGCCGGCACCCACCCACTACCGTTAGTAGATGCATGCCGCCGCTGTCCTGGCTGCTCCGGTCGTCTCCGCGACACGTGTTTCGTCTCTCCACGAGACATCCTCGGACGCTGTAGATGTTAGTCGTTAGAATAACATGCTACGTATGACTTATCCATATATATAGTCTTATCCATTATATATAGAGAAGGTGGAGGGGGTGGAAGGGGTAAGCGAAATTACGAGTATATTTAATAGAGGGGAGTTGCTTACGTCAGTCTGTTTGTTCATGAGAGAGATATTAGAATATTTATGTTTAATGATTTCTAATTGTTCCCTAATATTTTAGTCCTTTTTCTATCGTGTGTAAGATTTAAAATGTGTTAGTAGCGGATAAATGTTGTCCTTTGTCTACAAGACGTTCGGCGAAGTGTGACCTTTCTGGACTATATTTTATAGACAAAGGAGCCTAAAGTAGTCTTTGAGAGTTTGTATTACAGGTCAACAGGTTCTCTCCTATCGGTAACGCTGCATTGTTATATTTATTTTATAATAGTACATGCGGTTATTTTACTATTTGCAAATTTTTCTGAACGATATTTGAAAAATACTTGTTTTCCAATGTAACTTGTTGATAAATGGTAAATTGAAACCCCATTCATTTCAGGATTTCAATATCGTTGCCGGAAACCGGTGTGGTTTGTTACTAGGTATCTGATGCTCATCCGTAAGTTTATTTATCGATTAAAGAAAGAAAGCAGAAAGAAGTCAGCTTACGTCCTCCTTTAGTAGATACAAGAAGTTCGTCGCTGGGCGGGGAAGCACCGATGGCATTGTGTGCGATCAACCGGACACGGTATGCGGTGCCGCAGGCCAGCCGCTCCACCACGTGAGACCGAGCCTCGCCCGGTAGCCGGACCGATGTCCATGCGTGACTATCTGCTCGACAGTGTTCTATTGTGTAACCTGTTCATAGAAGTAACTACTAAATGACATGCTGGGTTAATTCACATAGAAAGTATATGGGGTGAGAAAATGATGGAACACAACGTGAAACTTGAAGAATGTAGAAGTCGAGGATAGTCTAAGACTCACCCAATTGGTCGCAAAAACAGATATGTTTGTTTATTGGATTGGTATGGTTGTCTCGTTTTTAAATTGCAAGTGATAACTACTAAATTTTTTGACGGAAAGAGAAGAAAAGGAAGTCAGAGGCGAAGACTCATTAAACAAATTTATAAAATGCTGAATGTATGGTATGATCACAAAGTAAGTAAAATGTTGGAGATGGACAGAAAACATGAGAAACCTCTCTGATGGAATTGGCAAGAGCTTTGGAATTTAAGTAGTAGTATCTTAATCATACAACAGGAACAACTGGTGATAATGTGGTGTTTAAAGGGAGTGGAGGCAAGTGAGTGTGAATGTAAATGGAGCCATATAACAACTCCATGGAGGGTTGTTGTGTTCCTGCGTGTGAGTAAGGTCACCGGTAAGCTCCCGAGGAGTTGCTAGCAACAGAGGTGGCTAGTGATACATAATGTATTGCAAGTGTTTATGGCATACGGTTACGGCTTTGCATCAGGTGGACCGTATGTTAGTATGCCTCCCGATATTGTATAAAAAAATTAAGTCAAAGGAATTATCTCGCTGAAACTGTACGGAACATATAAAAACCATGAATGGAGGTGCCAGCGGCGTCCCAGGCGAGATGCAGACGCGACGGCGCGGTGGAGACGAGGCGGAGCCGCGCTCTCGGCGGCACTGTCAGCGCGACCACCTCCCACGTGCCGCGCTCGGAGCCCCAAGGGTTCCGTACCGTGCACGTGTAGTTATCTGAAAGACTGCGGTCTAGATCTGTAAACGTAAGGAAACCATTATTATTCTTACTGATGAAACCGAATCTCAGAAAAAAAAAACCAGTTGAGAATGTTATGCCCAAGGTTGCATTGCCAGAGGAACACCTGGCTCGTCAATTTTATAACAATTCAATTTTTTTTATTTTATTTGTCGGCCATTTTGACCATGTTCCTTAAGAGATAGGAACGGTGTTCCTGAACATTCCTATTCTACTTTGTTATGCTGAATCCGAATCTGAAGTCAAAATTCGAATATTCAAAAAAAGGCTACAGACAAGCGCACAGACAAACGCACGGACAAACGCACAGACAAACATAGAATTCATATAGGAACGATTAAAAGGTCATGTTTTTATAACATTCTAGTATTTATGATTAATAATAGTACTCGTATTTATGAATTTATGTTTGAAGCGATGCCGTTAAAATACAAAGAGAATTCTGACGTTACTGCACCGGCCATCAAAAAAGTATCGTCTCAGGCACTTTTTGACGACCTTTCTTTGTATGTTTAACAGACTAATATAAATGGACTGCATTCTTCTGTAGGAATTGTAGTTCCACATTTAGAAAGCTGTTATGTGAAATTAATTATGCATTTTTTTTATACTACGCCGGGAGGCATACAAGCATACGGCCCACCTGATGTAAAACGGTAGATATATTAAGTATCACTTGCGCGATGCCGCCTCTGCTGCTTACACAGCAACTCCTTGGGGGCTTACTGGTGACCTCACTGACACGCAGGAACACAACAACCCTCTAGGGAGTTGTTATTTGGCTGCGGTTTCCTGTGAGGTGGAGGTACTTCACCAGACGGGCTCCATTGATGATTCCTACCTCTCTTAAAACATCCAGACCAAGACAAACATACCTGTTCATGCACACAAATGTTTGCTTTGTGTGGGAATCGAACCTACGAGTGTTGGTGTCGAAGTCGAGTCATTACCGACTGAGCCACCGAACCCGTCAAATGATACCCTTGATATGTTACAACCCCAGACCACATAAAAGAGGTGTACTGCAATGTATTTTGGGTTGCTAAACACTTTTCGTAATTTTAATTCTAACCAAAATATAAATTTCGGCTTCCCAGAACTTTAATGATTGATGTAGCTTCTCCATAATATTTAGTTTTATAAAGACCTGCAGTACTTTATATACGGAATCAGAGAATAACAGTGCGTACGTTTGTCTAATCGAACGTGTATGTTCAGTAGCTTCGAAGACAGACTGTCAATGGATGGGCATGTTGAGTTGTCGATCCCGGCTGACGTAGACATATGTCGTTATTTGCTGGGCGAGTCCTGTTTTCATCATAGAATACCACCAATGTGCATCTGATACCCAAAAAGGGTAATAGATCAGATGCACAGAATTACAACTTAACATTATCTTACAGGAAATCAAAGAATTTTTTTCAAAATTGGTAAGTAATGTTTGGTCATAATACTTAAGAAGAATACTAAATAGTTTATGGTTCACTTACTGAGTATTACGAGATGATGGCCCTCTATAAGGAACCTGGAGTCGGCGTGTAGGGGAGGCGCGGGCCGCCGGCGCGACCACAGGCGGATCGGCGCGGGCGTACCTGCCGCCTGGCACGGGACCAGCACACGGGCGCCGTGAGCTACTTGAATTCGGCGCGCGAACGAAGACAACATGGCCGGGGCTGAAATTATTATAACTACTATTATTAACACTCAGACAATTATCCAATTAAATGATACTATTAGATAGCAACTTTATATTAACAATTTAAATGCAAACCGCGATGTTACGTATCCACGTAAATATGTCGGCAATTTCCAGCGGGTGATTTTAGTGTATCCAGAATGTGTCCCCAAGTTTTATTATGGTTATTATGTTTGTTGGTCCAGATTTGAAGTCTGCATGTATCTAACAAGTATCGGACAAACAACGAATGACTCAAATTAATAAGAGTCGAGAGTTTTAAATGTAGTAATGTCGTAACAATGGTCGAAATTCGATAATTATCAGTATTAAAAATTTGAGGAAACCTTATAGAAATTTGCATGTTTAAATTTTTTTTCTTCTGTTTCCGAATACAATAACTGAAAGTCGTCATAGGGTGCTAAACAAAAACTACTCCAACTAATACTATTAAATCCCTTGACAAACAAAGAAGAAAATCGCATTCATTATTTTGTCTTTTGTCATTTATGTATGTGTTTTGTCGATCCTAGGGAGACTAAGAATTTATTTTTATTAATAAAATTCACGAAATGGGATACTACATGACGAAAACTCTATTTTCTTTTACCTAGGTATATTATTAGTACCAAACAGAGGCATAAGCACGATTAGCAGCTTCTTGTAGATCATTCCAAATGTAAATATTATGTACCTCTTGCGTTAGGCTTCCTTGCAACAATCGCGCTCATCTCTCCCTCTCCCGACGCTGTAGCGGCAGTTACCCAGAACTCGTATACTTGATGCTCCTGCAGTCCTCGTACTTCCACTTGGTACTCGTCCTCCTCGTCTTTGTGTAAGACCATGAGCTGAGAATGCTGTCCTGTCCTGTCGGATTGTTCAATTATTTCACTCAGAAACAAGCAATCCTTTGAGGATTTCTCAGAAGTTAAAAGCAGTACCAGTACTAAAAGGAAACAAAACAAGTAGAAATGGTCCCTGTGATGATCCCTGTGGTCATCCCTTCATAAAATAAACGTTCGGAAATATATAGATCCTTGATTATTAAACCTTTATTAGTGAATATGAATAGAGTCATCACAATGCAGCATACCTTTGTGGCCTACTATATACGGTGTAGTGCTTAATTCTGCCGTTTCTTTGAACTGGTGCTAGCCAGCTCACTAACACCGTGTCTTCGGAGTTTGCTAATGCTTTGACATCAGCTGGTGCTCCCGGTACTGAAAGCAAAGAACAAGAAATATTTGTGTAATACTATTCTGACAAAGATCACAATGAAAAATGAATTGGGGTATTGAAGCGGACACATTATATGAAACTTGATCTGTATGAGAAGCTCGATGACGTCATAGCGCATATCACTAATCGAACACACTGTTTAAGCAACGTCAACCGCAGCTTATCGGTGGATGCGTTTTTATATCGCGAACTATCCGTGCACCGAAGAGCACTTTCAGCTTGTAGTCGTGGATGTCGTTGATGGATGACAGTCATTAATTTATGTCACTGGCCTCCAAGAGACCACAAAACACTAGACTAGATCTGCAGTTGAGCATCATGACAGAGTATGCTTTAAATCAGTTCGCTGCAGTGAGCTAATTGAGGATTGGGGTGCTGGTGATGATTTGTATGAAAATCAAACTTTTTACAGCCTAAAAGGTCAGTGAATATGGATGTGTTTGTGGAATATTGTAGTTACTGCAAGGTAAATAGGCTGGTTCCTTATTCACTGGGCTTTTGCTGCTAATTTGAAACGTAAGTGGTTCTGACAATGATAAAAGGCTTCCTTCAATTTGTTAAAATATAGCTTCTTCACGCTTCGTTTGAAGGATCCCACATTGTAGGAAGGAGGGAACACATGTGCAGGCAAGACGTTCCACTTTTTAATGGTACGACAAAGATAGGAGTTGCCGCAGTTTTTGGTACGCGAAGAAATGTTCACAATAGTGGAACAATGACGTCGCAATCCCGCACGTGTGGTTCTATGACGGAAGGGAGAGGGTGGGATAATGGAAAACAGTTCTTCAGAGCACTCGCCATGGTAAAGGCGATAAAATACGCTTACTATCTTCGTGCGTGGTGCAATAGGTTGGGTCGGAGGCAGGCCCGGCCCCGGCGGCCGTCCGCGCGCGCACCGAGATGGAGTAGTTAGCAGCGCGCTGCAGAGCCTGCAGGACGGTCTCCATGCCGCCAGCTCGGCGCGTCTCCACTTGGCTCTCCAGCTCATTTACTACCTGTGGGCGAACATTAGCATTATCAACTGTTACTTAACATTACTCGAAATCGACGATATTTTATTTAGTGAATATCTGATGATCTTTTAGAGATATCAAAGATTTTAGTTTTTTTATGATGCAATTTAATTTTATATATATATATATATATATTATTATGCATCAGAGGGATATATTTCTTATGCATCAGAGGGAGACTTTGTACAAAAGTCGTCTGCGTGGGTACCTCTGTCTCACCTATTTCTACCTCCAAACATTTATATAGCTGTGTTCCGGTTTGAAATATGGCGGAGAAATTACTGGGTACTGTGACGAGACACAGCCTCAGGTCACAAGATTGGCAGCGCGCGAATAACATCCCCGTGGTGTTGCGAGCGTCTATAGGCTGCGGAGACTGCTAGTTTATAAAAAAAAAATGTACCTTCACCGACATTTTCGTCAATTGTTTACAAATTTGAAAATGGTACTTTCGTACGATAATATTTTAAAATTATTTTGATACGTCTTTTCGTACGTACCGGGTATTAAGTACGGGGACGCAATTCGAGAATATTTTTCCCCGTCGGTTGTCCATTCTACGAGTAATGTAGCCAGTCCATCGCCACTTCAGCTATGTTATTCTTTAAGGTATGCCAGTTACATTGGTCTACGGCGGATATTCTCATTTCTGATTCTCACAACGAAACCCTGAGCATATCCCTTTTCGTAGCACGGTAACCTTGAGCGTCTTATATGGCCCGTAATGAAAGGCTCCTGCTCATTTCCACATATCATCACTGGTGACACACAAGTAGAACAATATTATATACCTCGTACAGTAGTTCGTAGCCAAGAAGTACTCCGCCCCTGAACTCGGGAGGCGGCGGTTCCCACCACACCCTGATCGACTGAGCAGATATCGGCTCGCAGCGAATGCGCTCCGGTGGTGCTTCGGGAACTGTAATTTACAATAATGACAATATTTTAATGTACGATTTTTACAGGCAGGTAAGGTATAGTAGATTAATTTTTGCAGACAGCTTTTATTATGTGGACGACTTCGATTGATTCGTTTCATTTTGACGAGCTCGGTGGCGCAGTGGCGAATGGCGCGACTGTCACATGAACGCTCGTGGGTTCTATTCCCACACAGGACAAACATTTGTGTGCATTGGTCTGGTTATTTTTAAGAGATGCCACACAAAAGAAACGCAGTCAAATACCAACTCCCTATAGGGTTGTTGTGTTCTTGCGTGTAAGTGAGGTCACCAGTAAGCTCCTAAGGAGTTGCTGTGTTAGCAGCAGAGGTGGCATCGCGCGAGTGTTACTTAGCGTTCATAGGCTACTGTAACCACTTTACATCGGGTGGGCCGTATGGACGTATTCCACGTCGAGTCGGCCGCGTTAGGCAACCGTCCTCGGAACTTCTGAAATACGATTCCTTCCTTCATTCAGTCGACAGAATGTGAGTGGTTGTGGGGAAGTGTATTATATATTATTACTATTATTTTTAACCATGACATAGTTGTGAGTACCCACCACCGCCCATGGCTCCGCCGACCTTGCGGTCATTTGAGCCGAATCGCGGGGGATGCAGCACGGCGCTTGCTGCTCTAAGGCTCTTCGCCGTGCCGTGGGCATTTCTTGATTCCCTACAAATTATTTGATTCTATATCCTTGTCTCTATGTACGCTCTCTCCCCCTTCTGGGGCAGCGACATCCACATTGACGCCTCCGCTGTCGTCCGTAGGCACTCTATAGTTGTGAGTACCGTGTGAAGGTAGCTTAACTTTTGGAAGGCACTCACCACTCTCCAGCGTAGTAGCTGTGAGGGGCGCACAAGGAGGGCCGGCGCCGACGGCGTTGAACGCCCGCACGCGTACTTCGTAGTGGGCGTGTGCCCGCAGTGCCGCCAGCTGGGCCTGCGCGGCACCCCAGCCGCTCGCCGTCAGGGCTTGAGTGGTGTTGTCCAGACTGCCTGCCTCGCGCCACGTCACCACATACCCGAGGAGTTCGCCGTTCCAGGTCTCTTGTGGGGGTGACTGAAAATGTTTTAAATGTTTTATCAGAAGGTAATGTCAAGAGCCTTAAGAACCGGCGAGCGTGCATGAAAAGAGCTATGAATCTGAAAGAGGCAAGTGAAGTTTGTAAGGACCGCGTCTTATGTCGCTCGGTTCTCTCTGCCTACCCCGCATGGGACCTGGCGTCAAGATATACATAAAAATAAATGAGAGTAAGGTCCGAATTCTGTGCCGTTCTCTCTTTCTACCCCGCAAAGGACATCACGTAAAGATATTTCTTTAGTGTGTTAGGTACTTATGTACACATAGTGACATGTGTGTGTATGTTCTCTATGGATTCCAAAACGGCTGGACCTATTTTGGTAAAATTTTCAGGTAATCTTCAAATAATTCCAGCGGGATATCCCGTAAAGTTATTGAGCGATCTTATTTATTATTACCCGTGTGTAGCCGGGCGAGCCGCTGTGAAGATGTATGTATAGATTGATAACGGACAAGGTATTACATATAATTAGTAATTGACGATCCGTTTCTAATATACGAGTATAAAAAAAGAACGTGTGCGTCTCGGGACGCCCGACAGAAGTGATAACTTAAACTAATCTAAGTTGAACTATTTAATATTGAAATTGTTTAACTTGAGAAAAGCTGAGGTTATTACTTAAATTTTATGTATATTAATATGATAATGCAAGGAAAGGTTGTTTATTAATAAAATCTTTTATTGATAATAAAATATATTTTATTCTTAGTTACAATTGAGGCTGCCTGCCGCTGACGTATGCGTGAAAGGGAAGCCAGATAGACTGGCGCCGTAACGCGTTACGTACCGAAGCGGTTTACCCTCCCATAAGAAGATATCACTTCAAAAAAATGTTATGGTGTAATTTATGTAAAAAAAACTTTTTGGTAAATATTTATATATTCAAGTACATAAAACTCACAAAATTAAAATTTGGAAGCTCAATATCTTCTTTGCGAGTCCCAGCCTAGTTGCACATTTACATTAGTTGAGCGATGTCAACTGAAGCAAGTATTTGACATGAATTTCGAAGACCACGTCGAGGATCTGAACGATAATATATCATTCAGTCAGAAGTAAAACATTCAGTTTTATAAGGACTTAGCGATTTGTTATTTTGTATCAGACTCAACAGAGAGATGAGTAACTCAAGCCTTATTCTATACTACAGAAAAGAGACCCTTATTTCCGTGAGAGTACTTTTTTTTATACTGCGTCGGGAGGCGTACAAGCATACGGTCCACCTGATGTAAAGCGTGTACCGTAGCCTACTAACGCTTGAGATACTCGTATATTAAGTATAACTCGCGCGTCCTCCTCTGTTGCTTACATAGCAACTCCTTAGGAGCTTACTGGTGACCTCACTCACACGCAGGAACACAACAACCCTCTAGCGAGTTGTTATTTGGCTGCTGTTTTCTGTGAGGTAGAGGTACTTCCCCAGACGGGCTGCTTCGATGCGCCCTACCTCTCTTACTACTAAAATAAAGGTAAACTTACATTTGCATGGATGGAACTTTTGTTGCGGATGCTTAGCATTTAAAATTTCTTTAAGCACAAGTAATTGCACAGACGTAGCAATTTGCGATCTGTATTGTTATCGGGACAGGCCCACCACTCACTCCCACCGCTGTGTCTCCTGTGTAGCCAGAATTAACAGCGGCGACCAACAAAAGGCAATGAACAGTGAAGTCCATTGCTGTCCCGGGGGTTAAACTACAGCTGCCTTGGAACTCACAACGAATTTAATCACAAGAAATTTGTAAGAGTAGGATGTTTTGGAATTGACTTCCCCTCTTGGCAAAGTGAGAGACAGCAATATGACAAATAAGGCATTTAAAAACCTCAAAGAGATGGCTAGTCAAGTGAAGCTCAACTGCCGTGCACCACGGATTATCAAATATCTAACACTATCGGGACCTAAACTGTGAGTTGTTACCTAACACATCGATTCCAATAATATAGATTGCAATACCGCCTAAACCCTGGTAATTCTCGCTGTATTGTTATGTCATTCATTAATTCAAGAATGGCATTTTCTTTTATTTACCTGCCACTTAACCAGAAGTTCTCCAGGAGCTGTAGCCTGGACTTGTACATTGTGAGGAGGTTCTGAAGGTGCTGAAAAAGATTTATTACATATATATTATTACATGGCTCAGATGAAGATGAGTAAACATATTATGAGGATGTCTTTCTTCAACAGATGGTGAATGTGGGCTGTAACGTTAACGAATAAACCACTTGACTGCGCATGAGGGCACCCCACGGTCACATAAAAATCAGTCACATCGGCTCTCCACAGGTTATTTACATTATGGGCTATATAAATGATAGTCCTAATAAATGTGGATATATAACATGAAACTTATTTTTTTTTATACAACGTCGTGAGGCATATAAGCATACGGTCCACCTGATGTAAAGCAGTTACCGTAGCCTATTAACGCTTTTAACACATATCACTCGCGCAATGCCTCCTCTGTTGCTTACACAGCAACACACGCAGGAACACAACAACCCTCCAGACATATACAGACATGTTCCTGCACAAAGTGTTTGCCTTGTGTGGGAATCGAACCCACGAGCGTCGGTGTCAACGTCGCGTCATTCACGACTAAGCCACCGAGGTCGAGATATAATGGTTATAAACCTACCTTCTTCTAATGTCTGAACTATGATGGAGTCAGAATACTCGCTGTCGCCGATCGCGTTGACCGCCGCCAGTCGCAGGGCGTAGGCCGTGGCTGGCCGGAGGCCCTCCACGGCGTACTCCATGGTCACGTCCCCGCTTGGCTCGCCTGACTCCTGTCTGGAATAACATGACGTATACATAATTATAGGTCTTAACACCATATAAAAAATAGTGTTCAAAATGATCTATATAGTAGGTCAACCTCATACAGCTTCGACGATCTCAGTAGCGTAATGGTTAGTAAGATTAGATTGACATGAACGCTCAATGGGTTCAATTCCCGTACAGTACAAACATTTGTGTGCATGAACTCTGTTTGGTCTTTGTCTTTGTCTTGGTCTAGGCGTTTTTAAGAGAGGTAGGGCGGAGCACAGCAGCCAAATAGCAACTATCTAGAAGGTTGTTGTGTTGTGTGAGTGAGGCTACCAGTAATCTCCTAAGGAATTGTTGTGCTATCAGCAGAGGTGTCATCGCGCGAGTAATACTTACAGTGCTGCAAGCAATTGTAAACTACGGTAACTGCTTTACATCAGCTGAGCCGTATGCTTGTATGCCTTGCGACGTTGCTTTAAAAAAAATCGGCCAAGTGCGAGTCGGACTCGCACACGAAGGGTTCCGTAGCATTATCTATAAAAACGGCAAAAAAAATCACGTTTGTTGTATGGGAGCCCCCCTTAAATATTTGTTTTATTTTAATTGAATTATTTATTCTTAAAGTGAATATATAACTAAATATTCTGTGAATATTTCAAGCGTCTGCCTGTTGCCGTTATCAATATCGAGCAAAAATGAGCAAAAAAATCACGTTTGTTGTATGGGAGCCCCCTTAAATATTTATTTTATTCTATTTTTAGTATTTGTTGTTATAGCGGCAACAGAAATACATCATCTGCGAAAATTTCAACTGTCTAACTATCACGGTTCATGAGATACAGCCTGGTGGCAGACGGACGGACGGACGGACAGCGGAGCCTCAGTAATAGGGTTCCGTTTTACCCTTTGGGTACGGAACCCTAAAAAGCTATAGAAGTGGTCTTACTGGACTAGTGCCTGTAACGCAATGATACAGGATACGGCCCACCTAGTGTAAAGTGGGTACCGTAGCTTATTAACGCTATTAAGTATCATTCGCGCGATGCCTCCTCTGCTGCTTACACAGCAACTCCTTGGGAGCTTACTGGTGACCTCACTCCTACCTCAAGAGAATTGTTATTTGGCTGCGGTTTTCTGTGAGGTGGAGGTACTTCCACAGACGGGCGGCTTTGATGCGCCCTACCTCTCTTAATGATTATCTTATACATTGAATCTTAGTCTTCAACATACCTCTCAATAACTCTATCAGCGGGAACATCTCTTATGGGAGCTTCCGCCCAGTCATCGGAGCCGTCAGGCCGATGGCGGTCCCGGTCTCGGTCTCCGACGACGCGGTACTGGAGGCGGTACATCCTCACTCTCGCATTACCATCGTAGCCTCGCTGCCAAGAGATGACAGCACCGCGAGCTTCACGTCTGGACACGTGGAGACCTCGTGGAGATTCCGGGAATTCTGAAAGTTTGCTAAAGTTTAATACGAGTAGTACGCTTCGGAAGATTGACTATTTCAATTTTATTATATGGCGATCTACAAAATTTGATATACAGCGTCGGGCCCACACAAATATACGACCCATCTGATGTCAAAATAGTTACTGTAGCCTATATATGATTGCAATACAGATATCAACAACTCCTCAAGAGTTTAGTGTTAACCCCAATCACTTGCAAGAAGAAACATTTCTCCAAGGAGTTGTTATTTTGATGTGACTTACTTTGAGGTAAAAGGTACTCCTCCGATCAGCCTGCTTTGATGTACTGGACCTCCAATAAATGTGTAAATTATATATACACGTATTAGATACAGGCCGCGATTTCGTCTGTGCATATCCCGATATCCCGCGGGAACAGCTATTTCTTGCTATCTTTCTGTTTGTTCGGCTTCCAAGGGTCATATAGTACTTCCCTTAAGAATTTGACTGTCAAATGCAAAAATATTTCTTCAAGAAGAAAGTAAGTAAGAAAAATCTGTTCCCGCAGGATACGGGGACATGTGCAGGCGAAGTCGCGGGCTACAGCTAGTATTTGATTTTTTTATACCACTGAAGTGGCAATCAAGCGTACGGTTTGCCTGATCGTTGTCACTCATGCGTTGCCGACCCTGTAAAAACCTCTTCACGCCTTTCTTGAAGAACTCAGCGTTGACCTCACTCACACGTAGGAACACAACAACCCTCTTGGGAGTCGTTATTCGGCTGAGAGATCGAGGTACTTCCCCAGACGGGATACTTTGATGCGCCCTGCCTCTCTTAAAACATCCAGATCAAGACAAACAGACACGAAATGTTTGTCTTGTGTGGGAATGGAACCCACGAGCGTTGGTGTCAAAGTCGCGATATTCACAACTGAGCCACCGAGCTCGTCAATTTGCGGAACGGTATCATAATGAAGACGTACCTTGCACCGCCAGGTATATGAGCAGCTCATCTCGTCCGAACGCGTTCTCAGCCCGGCAGCGGTAGACGCCGGAGTCGCGCCGCTCGGCGTGCGCGATGTTCAGCTGCGAGCTGACTCCGCTCTCGGAACGTTTCTCTGATACTGACACCCTGGAAAATACATTACGAGGACTTAAAGGTAAATTGAATTAAACAATTTTTTTAACGGAAGTATCGCGTGTTTTATTTATTTTGTTGAACCTGACGTTTCGAATGCTTTGCAGCATACGTGGTCGCAGGAAGACTTATTAAAGGTAAATATATCTTTCCTTATTTGCCATTAGGCCCTCATGGGAACTATTTAATGTAGTATTTTAAATAATTTCTCATAGTTTGCGTTTTCCTTTTTGTAATAAACTGCCGTTTTAGGAATGACCATTGGCGTAGAAAAAATACCGAAAGAAACTTGGTAATACAGACCTTTTTTCAATTGAATTTATGGTAGTATAATAGTACAATAATAGTGATGATGCTTAGTGATAAGTGATAAAGCAAAAAAAAAAACAATAATGAATATGCTCAATCATTCCCAGACATTGCACGTCAAACGTGCATCGCTTTCAAAACTTCTAAGATTTATCTTTATTGTGAATGAGAGCTTACTAAAGTAGAAGGATGCCAAAAAAACCGGCAAAGTGACTCGCGCACCGAGGGTTTCGTACAAACTTGTTGATATAAATAGTTCTTCCATTACTGGAATCCTGCGAAATTTTCCCTTTTTTGTGTTGTAAATTTTCTCTCAAAATCCTGACACGTATAATGAAAATTGGATAATAATTGTGAAAGCACCGATCATTACTCAAATGGAAATATAAACTGGATTAAAGGGAAACTTAATGTCCCAATACATTGACATAGGTCGCTGATAATTTACCAACTGCAAATAAGTTTGGAATCGCAAAATATATATATTTTTGGTAGCAACAAATTTACGGGTTTTAGATTCTTCTCTTTACTTGTGCTACAAGACATTGTTTCTTGTCAATCTTATGATTGTTGGTCAGCGGGAAGTATCTTGTAGGTTTTGATTTCCTTGCGAGTATCGAAATATGCGGCATAAACAATACACGATGAGTTAGAGTCCAAGTAACTATTGTGACGTCGGTATAAGAATATTGACCTGTACGTGGAGAGATCCACTCGCTTCATGTTGTGGGTCCACTGCAGCTGTATGGGAGGGTCTCCGCGCGCGTCGCACGACAGGGCCGCGGCCGCCGTGCGCTTCACCGTCATGTTCCGGGATGAGAACTCGAAGTGGGCTGGCTCTGAAAGAGACGAGTTTATTTAGATGATGAGATAAGGGAAATATTGTTTTATTTTTATACTACGTAGGGAGGCCTATTAACGCTTGTAATACATTAAGTATCACTCGCGCGATGCCTCCTCTGCTGCTTACACAGCAACTCCTTGGGAGCTTATTGGCAACCTCACTCACATGCAGGAACACAACAACCCTCTAGGGAGTTATTATTTGGCTGCGGTTTTCTGTGAGGTGGAAGTACTTCCCTAGAAGGGCTGCTTTGATATGCCCTTCCACTGTCTAAACATCCAGACCAATATAAAGAGATATGTTCACACACACAAGTGTTTATATCGTGTGGAAATCGAACGTACGAGCGTTGGCGTCGAAGTCGCGTCATTCACGCCTGAGCTACCGAGCTCAGTTAATACAGTAATATCTGGAGATCTTCCATACAACGCACTCTACGGATTAGAAACTAGGCTCTGGCTAACATGTAGATTTATTTAATAAGGAGTAGGTATTATGTATTATGTAAGTCTTGTATAGGAGTCGAATAATAAATACTTAGATGGTTATATTCCAAACTTACCCTTTTTCCGATGCAACGAACGTTCGACATAGTAATATAGAAGAACTTAAACTGGTTCTTTGTACAAGTTTGATTGAAGTTCATATTAAGTAATTGCAATTATTAAAAATAACAGGTACATTAAACTGTGGCAGATGAATCAGTGTCTATTTGAAATCGATTATATCTATGAGCATTCCGTATTATCTTATTTTTATATATACAAAAAGATTTATGTATTCGTGTATGTATGTTCCCTGTGGATTTCTAAATTGCCATTCCAATTTTGTTGAAATTTTCAGGTAATCGTTCGGATAGAGATCGGATCACCAGTGCAAACCCAAGACGGGTAGCTAGTGCATCATAATACTGAACAGTTATACTCGTAGATCTGAACGACGCCAAATAGTCGCTGATACATTGCCCCGGCTTTTCATGATATTTTCTATTTATTATTTTCTCCTGTACTTTCCTCAGTGTTTCCAACTACTCGAGCTTTGGAATATCAACCGTTATGATTATATATTATTATAATAATATTACCATTAACAGATACAGTGATAATCTTGGACAATCCCCTGCCGATGCCGTTCTCGGCGCGGCACATGTACTGTCCTTCGTGGTGGTGGGCTGCTGGGGCTATGCTCAGGGACCCGTTACCCAGCACAGAGAACTGAAGTTCCATGTTCGATACTGGTCTGAAATCACCTACGCCTGTACCTGGATGAAAATGGGAATATACTTATAACTATATGTAGACAAATAAGCTTTTGGTGTGCTAGGTAAGTTAGCTGATGATAATGGTTTACCATGAACTCATAAACGACGATCTCTCTTAAAGAGGAACAATATTATAAATTCTTTGAGATCTTGCCGAAAGAATGCAAGAACTGAACATATTTTCAAGGTATGAAAATGCCTCATTTTATTAATGAAGCGAGTAACTCTTATCAGAAAGTCAAAAATCAATCAATGAAATACTCAATTTCAGCTGGCTAGGCACTATAGTCACCATTTAACAATATGTTATGATTCTGCTATGAATCTTTTTAAATCCTTTGCAACAAGTTAGTCAAATGTGCGTTAGCCGAAATAAAGATGTTTGTCAACTTGTAGCTACTTGCCATTCGCCGAGTTATTTGCTTCTGCTTGTTTAAATCTATAATATAAAAATGAATCGCTAAATGTGTTGCTAAGCGCAAATCTCGAGAGCAGCTGAACCGATTTCGCTAATTCTTTTTTTAGAATATTCCTTGAAGTACGAGGATGGTTCTTACGAAGAGAAAAATTTAAAAAGTTGCCTAAAAGTATGGCAAAACAACGTTTGCCGGGTCAGCTAGTAAAATAATATTATTACCATGTCCTTTCAGCCAAGTGATCCTCGGCTCCGGATAGCCTTTTGTGGAGCAGTGAGCCAGAATCTGCGTCCCCAACAGAGCTGACACGTCTTGAGGCTCATAAACCCACGTTGGTGCCACTGAAATAATAACAATTAATGCGTTGTATTTGGTTTTCAAGATAGATATATATATATTTGATTGTATTCTTTCGTAGCATCAAAATAATCGGCATCATCATCATTTGCAGGTTGAAGTTGTTACTGGTGAGCATAGGTGGAGAGCATGTATGACCACTTTCTTCTGCATATCCTTGCTGTCCCTTCTCATATTTCTGATCTTTCTAATCGTACAACCTCAAAACTCCTAGAGAGTCATGGATGTTTCAGAAAGCCTGAGCGAAAGAAATATAATGTGAGCAGCACGTCCATGCATGGCGAAAGCAAGGAGGATAGAGACCACGTACTGTGGTTTTGTCCAGGGTATGATGATCTAAGTGAGAGAATTATGACTGGGAGAGAGCGCATTGAGGAGAAAACGAAACTGGTGAACTTCGTGAATCAGTGTCATCGGTGGGAACCTCGTGGCCTTCCACGGGTTCGCCCACAAGTGTTTCGCACGAAGCACGGAGCAGGCTCAAGAGCGCAAAGAGGGAGCAGTACAATAAGATAATCCACGAGCATCTTCAGACGGTATCGAAGACGTCTTTTATTGCTGCCCAGAAATAGACTAACCAGAGACTATGTGGATAGATATTAAAGAAGTCAAATATTGTTTATGGCACGACCGGATAAGCCATACCTTTAACAGCCAGTTTGGCGGTGTGGTTCACCTCGGCGGCAGAGTTGCTGGCGACGCACGTGTATTCGCCGCTGTGCTTCGACGACACGTGCGAAAAGATGAGAAAGCTGAACTCTTCTAAAGATTTTTCTTGGATCTAAAAAATGAAGTTATGTTTAACTTAACTGCTAAATGAATAACAACCTATAGACGACGACTTATAAACAGGATTTTCAGTGTTCAAGAATGAAATTTTGTAACAAATGTTTCTGTACATATTGTTTTTCTACAACACCTGTAGGCCCACCTGATGTGAAGCGGTAACCATGGCATATAAACGCAATATAGCAAGTATCTACAACCTAGATATTTTTAAAGGAGGCATCGATGTAGTCTGTCTGGAGAAGTACCTTCACCTCATAGAAAACCGCAGCCAGATAACGACGCTCTGGGGTATTGTCGTGTTCCTGTGAGTGAGTGACGTCACCAGTAAGCTTCTAAGGAGTCGCTGTGTTAGCAGCATTGGCATTGCACGCGCAATGCTTAACATTATACAAGAGTGCATAAGCTGTGGTAACCACTTTACATCCAGCTAACATAGAAACTTCCTCACTTCTTCTTCACCTATACTAGGAACAACGCTCGAGGTAGTTGTTATTTGGCTGCCGTTTTCTATGAGATATACCTCTCTTGTCTAAAGCTATGCCTAACCCTGTAGCTCAGTACGTATATTACATGGTAGATATTTTGGAAGGTTCATATTTGACATACCTGTAAACTAGAAGGGATGTGTTGTCCATCCTTCAGCCACGAGAAGTAGACTGGCTTGTCTCCGGACGTGATGCCGCAGAGGACTTGAATAGAGCTGCCTTCAACTAGATCCATAGGAAACGAGAATCCAGCTATCTTCGGTGGATCTAAAGGAATGATGAAATAAATGTAATATTTCTAGTCAAGTGATCTCATAAAGAAGACTCGATGGCGTCGTTGCACGTGTCACTTTCAACCGAACACGCAGGTTAAGCAACTTTGACTGCAATCTGTCCATGGATGGGTTTATCTATCTTGGGCATCTCCATGTCGATAGAGCATAGTCATTACGCTAAGTTAGTGGTCTTTAGGCGGTTCGAAAACACTGGGCTTTGCCAATCCGCATTTGACCTGCATGGTAGAGTATGCTAGTTCTGTTGAAAGAAGAACTGCATTCCTGCAGTGGAATGAGTTAGGGTCGGTGTAGTGAAGTAGACACATTCGCGTCACACATAAGATTAATATGTTTTTTGTAACAACGAAAGAAAGTTATGAACGTAACCCATTGACTCTTACAGTACACGGTGGATCACTCGCGTGTTGTTTAAGAACCGAGCTATTGACCAACAGGTCCACGGTTCGAACACTGGCATGTACCACTTCGTGTTTTCGGATTTATGTACACATTTTTAATTATCATATGCTCGGAGCTGAAGAAAGACATCGTGAAACCCGCACGTCCGAAAAGTTTTATTTTATTCCACAAAGATGGAAAACACGCATACGATCTTCCTGATAGTAAACACATATGGCAACACCAGGCTCCGAACTCCATACTCCGAATCGAATCACATGGTTCAAGTCCTAATACTTATGGTGACCATAAGAGGTGTGTTCTGGAATTTAGGAACCACAGCAAATTGGGATTTTTTTAGCGGAGAATGTGCAAACTTGTGTATTCATGGAATTGAATTCGACCAAGTTAAGATGCCCCCAGTCAGATACTTTAGCTAAAGTACGCTACATTTCAGACACAAGTTTATCGCGGCTTTCCTCCACAAGGGAACGAGGGATGTATGGACGGCCTGTATAATAAGGGTCCCCGGTGCTGCCGTCTGCATAACAATGAATGCCATAAATCATTGATATGTTGCAGAAATAGCGTCGGAGACAGTACAGAGCCCTGAGGGACGCCAGCATTGATATTCATACAATCGAAACATTCACCGCTTTTATGCATCTGTTGGATAAAACTAATTGCTGGCTGGCAACCCATTTGCTCAAATTCTCGAGCAGCCCATATGATGGTAACTTTGATAGAAACCCCCGATGCCAGACCCGATAGGATGTCTCCGCCATATCGAGGCTGTGCGTCAATGCCTCACTTTGACTCTCAATTATCAAAACCCAGCGGGGTGTGTAAGATACACTAGAAGATCATCAGTCGAACGACCGTTATGGAAACCGTACTGACGGTCGCTGATCAAGTCATGATCCTCTAGGTATGCCAGGAATTGTGTGTTTATCACACGCTCCATCACCTTGCAATAAGCCTGTAATTCGATGGGTCTGATCTATCGCTTTTTTTGGGCACCGGGTGCACATTGGCGGTTTCCATGAAGTCGGGACTTGCCCAGTGGAGTAGGAAAGAACGAAAAGGCGTGTTAGTACAGAACGCAACTCAGGAACACTATTATGTATACTGATTAGACCCATCCAACGCGAGTCCTTAAGCCAGAACTTTTAGAACCGTCTTTTTTATATTTTTACTTAAATATTAGTTTTAAATAAATTTGTTATTTTTATTTTGAAAAATCCGTTTTTTAAATCCAGTAACTTTACAGCACACAGCTACAGCACCACTGCCGGTATACCATCTGGCCCCCTTGACTTATGAATGTCGAGAGAGAGAGTGGTAAGGCCCGCCGAACATCTCGATGGGTAATGGAGATTTCCGGCATCGAGCTGCCGCACCACGGGATGTACGGGCACGGTAGGCTTTCTCTTTAGTGCTATGATTTTCGCAATGATGGCAAGGACGGTTGACTCCTTTTGACTCATATGGACACTTCCCAAACGGGCCACTTCAAATTTAGATGGAAGGCTTGCAAGCCGCTCGCTCACTCTGCCGACGAAATCGAACTTTGCTCTAGCAATCACCCTTTACTGGATCTCAAGGCAGCATTAGTTTCCATGAGACGTTACGAGCACCTAACACCCTATATAGCCTGCTTAAGAAGATTAGCTAGGGTCGCTTTGTAACTCCCGCAGTAGCTACTAGGTGATTGGAAATGTAGCATTCCTTGCCATCCAATATCGCTGCAGCCAGTGCGGTTGCACAGGAATACCTGTCATCTGATTCGAAGTACAGCTGCCTCCACGAGCATGATGCGTAGAATTCACGCAATCCATCCCAGTCTGCTGACCTATAGTGCCATACGCGACAACATCCGGCAGTCCGAGGTGGATCGCATTTGGTGCAGGGTACTTGGGTCCGGATAAGACAGTGGTCCGTAGAGCCAAGCAGCACATCTACTGAGATATTATACTCATCTGGACGTATGATCAGCAGAAAGTCCAGTAAAAAGTTTGCATGGTCCGAAAAAATGGGCGCAAAATAAAAAGTTATGTTATACACGACGTATGACCTAATGTCTGGTTTTCCCTCTGGATTGTGGAGGTGTGACGGCAATCGCTCCATGTGAAAAACTATATCTTCTCCTAATCCATTGTCTTAGATAAAATACACCACCATTCATTCAAATTAATTTATTACAATAAAAGCTATTTGTGAGAACTAAAGTAACTATTTAATTTGCTTTGAGGATCACAAGAAAATGTGCGGTAAAATACCAAGACGAAGAACATGTCAAAATTTGTCACAGGAACCCTTGGCACGGATTGCTTTTACAAATTACCTAAAAGAAACGAGAGTTTGAAAACACGAACTTACTTCGGACAAATATTTGCACGTCCTTCTGTACGTACTGTCCCGAGGGCGCGGTGACCCGGCAGGAGTAGACAGCCGCGTCAGCCGGCTCCGCAGGCCACAGCAGCAGCTCGCCACCGTTACTGGACAAGGCTCTCCCGCCTGCCGCGGCCAGGTCGAGACCGCCTCGCTGCCATCGGATTTCACTGAAAAACAAGTTTCATGGACATGCACATTAGAGGCATGGACAAACAGTATAAGTAAAATTCCTTATACTGTTTGTCCTTGCCTGCTTCTGAGATTTTAATTGAAAATTCAATGTTGTTGTTATAGCGGCAACAGAAATACATCATCTGTGAAAATTTCAACTGTCTACCTATCACGGTTCGTGAGATACAGCCTGGTGACAGACGGACGGACGGACAGCGAAGTCTCAGTAATAGGGTTCCGTTTTACCCTTTGGGTACGGAACCCTAAAAATCACGTTTGTTGTATGGGAGCCCCCTTAAATATTTATTTTATTCTATTTTTTAGTATTTGTTGTTATAGCGGCAACAGAAATACATCATCTGTGAAAATTTCAACTGTCTAACTATTACGGTTCATGAGATACAGCCTGGTGACAGACAGACGGACGGACGGGCAGCGGAGCCTCAGTAATAGGGTTCCGTTTTACCCTCTGGGTACGGAACCCTAATTAAAAGAAAGAAAAATGTGAATTATGACAATTGAATAAGATAAATTATGTTTTAATATGAAGAATGTAAGACATGTCTAAGTGCATGTGAATGTTTAATAGAAAATAAATAATTTTATGTCGGAATACCTACGTATTTTCCCCATTCTATAGATGTATGAATGTAGATTGAATAACAATAAAAAAATGAAACCAACTACATTGAAGTCTACATATAATGACGAGGCTGTTTCAATTTTTATTATCGTCAATTTCAATTAATTCAGTCAGTCAGTAGTTAATACTCGTAGATTCAGTTTTATTTTGCGAAAGTCAAATTTACAGGCAATTTGATCTAACGGGAGCACACAAAGTAGTTTAAATCAAATTGCCTGTAATTCAGTTTTATTTGTCAGGAACACCGTTCCTATATGAAATCTATATGATTGTCTGTGTGTGTGTGTTTGTCTTATAGGAATGTCTTAAAAACCAATATCATATTTCTTAAGGAATGGATAAAATGGCCGACAAAGTTTAAAAAATAAAATATTAAATTGTTATATAATTGACGAGCTAGGTGTTTCTCTGGCAATGCAAGCTTGCGCATTCTCAACTGGTTTATTATATATATACGTAGCCTATGTGTCAATCTAGGTCCTAATCTATCTACGTGCCAAATTTCATTCAAATCCGTTCGGCCGTTTAAGCGTGAAAGAGCTTCAAACATCCATACATACAAACTTTCGCATTTATAATATTAGTAGGATATTAATATTAGCTTTTTAATATTTTTTTAGTTTATTATCGAGTCTTGACTAAAACTACAGGGCGTGAACAAGAGACTAAATCACGAAAGAAAATTTAAATTAGAAAGGAAAAGAAAATTAAGATCACGAAAAAACAAAAATACAAAGAGATATTCTCTGCATTTTTAAATTACTTTCTAACTATTCGCCAAATTCATATGAGATCAACCTCAGATTTACTAACAGAACCAGTTTCAATTATTCAAATCCCTCGAGCTGAGCCCGGCATATCACTGAATATATATATAAAAAAGAAAAACATGCGACGAACATAAGATCTGCAGATTTTTTTTAGTCTTAAAAAATTGCCTATTCCTTGTGAAGATGAAACATATCTTTTTTTATATACTACATCGGGAAGCGTACAAGCATACGGCCCACCTGATGTAAAGCGGGTACCGTAGCCTATTAACGCTTGCGATATATTAATTATCACTCGCGCGATGCTTTCTCTGCTGCTTACACAGCGACTCCTTGGGAGCTTACTGATGATTAACACACACGCAGGAACACAACAACAGGAACTGTTATTCGGCTGCGGTTTTCTGCGAGCTGAAGGTACTTCCCCAGACGGGCTGCTTTGATACGCCCTACCTCTCTTAAAACGTCCAGACCATGACAAACAGACATGTTCATGCACACAAATGTTTCCCTTGTATGGGAATCAAAACCCACGAGCGTTGGTGTCAAAGTCGCGTTGTTCACGACTGAGCTACCGAGCTCGTTATAAAATATCTAACTAATATGCTATCCCAGATCTAACAGGCAAGTAATTCAGCATTCCATCCTGCTCCCGATACTAAGTACCATGTATTATTACCAAACTTATCCAGTATAGCTACAAGCTAAAAACGGTAACCGATGTAACGAATAATTGTAAAATAATATATTGAAGAGAGGTAGGGCGCATCAAAGCACCCCGCCTGGGGAAGTACCTCCACCTCACAGAAAACCGCAGTCAAATAACAACTCCCTAGAGATTTGCTGTGTTCCTGCGTGTGAGTGAGGTCACCAGTAAACTCCCAAGGAGTTGCTGTGTAAGCAGTAGAGGAGGCATCGCGCGAGTGATACTTTTAATATTGTACAAGCGTTAATAGGCTACGGTATGCGCTTTACATCAGGTGGGTCGTATGCTTGTACGCCTCCCGACGTTGTATATAAAAAAATATATTTAAAGAATTTGTACATAACACATATGTAGAACTATTCATTCTACTCTTAAAATATTCAAGCGTTCGACTACATAAGTCCTATTTTTTATTTAGTCCAGTATGTGTAAATTATAAACCAAATATGTGTATATTTCCAAAAGCTGAGGTAAGTTGAACACGGCTTTTTAAAAAAACTTAATTCATGAACGAAAACAAAAATGTAAATAATGACATGTGCAATCTGTCAAAATGATCCTTTATAGAGTTCTGAAGTCACTATTTTTGTCATATTCGCTAAATTTATGTATGTATGTATATCTTCACGCCAGGTCCCTTGCGGGGTAGGCAGAGAGAACCGAGCGCCATATGACGCGGTCCTTACATACTGCACTCGTTTCTCTAACATTCATAGCTCTTTTCATACACGCGTGCCAGTTCCTGGGGCTCCTGACATCACCCTCTGATGAAACACGACCAATTTGGTCATGGTAGGTTAGTCTTGGTCTTCTTCGGCTCCTACATCCTTCCACCTTTGCATTGTATATCTGTATCGTTATTCTTTCGTTCTGTATCTACATGTACGAACCAATAGAGCATGCTTTATCTACGCTAAATTATCTTCGTATTAGTTTATATAGAGTATAAACAAATAAATGAATGTTAAATCACATAAATTGTATATTAGTCAATTGAGTCAGATGTGTGAATACCGATTTATGGCCTGCCTAGTAACGGATATATAAATAAATTCAATTACATACTTCGTTCTTAACAGTGCTATAGTCTTGGGATGAACCTTCATAAGGTTCTGGTTACTGAACGAAGTTAACGGTATGCATAATTTTCTCACAAAAACAATATAATATAGTTGTCATATGGACATTATCAAAATGCATGCAACATTAGGTTTTAACATATTAACACTATAAAAATACAATATTATATTCCCTGTTGCTCGTGGGACTTAAAAATAATTTATGGAGTGGTGGCAATAGATACTTACTAATGTAATTGTTAACTTCGTTAAGAAATTATGATTAATTTCAATTATAATAGTCAAGTATCATTAAAGCATAGATTTTAGATAACTAACTGAGTACTACATCAGATTTAAGAATTACACTTTGATTTATCTCTCTCTCTCTTTCAGATTTAGGAGATATTTTTATTTATACCACTAAGGTGGCAAACAAGAATACTGCCTGCCTGATGGTAAGCAGTTACCGTAGTCTATGGACATTTGCAACACGAGGGGTGTCACTCTTGCGTTGCCGACCTTGTAAGAACCTCTTCACGCCTTTCTTGAAGAACCCCATAATGTAGTCCCTTGGGAAACCTCTGCAGGGAGCTCATTTCACAACTTAAACCTTCGAAACCCGGGTGGTCATATATGACCGCGAAATGTATGGGAAAACGTATATAACGGGTTCTGACTGCTTAATAGTTCTCGGTAGAAAGCTTCTCAGAACCGCACAGTACGCGACCATTGCGGTTTCAGTGTATGAGAATGAACTCAAATATGAAATAATCGCCAGTTATTTTCCTTCCTCTATGAGTTTTCATGTCAAAGTGTATTTCTTTTATTTGACAGACAGTACTAGTGAACAACTACAAAAGAAACAAAAGCGAAACTTATATGTTTACTAAGCAAATGCACCTCCATCAACCTGATTGGAAATCCGGAGTAGGGGCAGAAGATGGTGGTGTTGACGCCGGCCACCACGCGCACCGGCCCGATGTTCCGGATCGAGGGAGGACCTGAGGACACACGTTCGATATAGAATACTGCAGGAATAAAGTTTCATTACGAAGGTATGTAGCTAAAGTTTTAAATCTTTTGGGTGACAAACCTAATATTCAGAGACTTAATCATGTAGGGGAAAATGGAGAGGATGACTCCTCATTTTTAACCCCTGACGCAAAAAAGAGAGGTGTTAGTTTGACCGCTGTATGTATGTGTGTGTCTGTCTGTGTCACCGTAGCTCTGAACGGGTGAACCGATTTGATTCCGTTTTTTTTTTATTTGAAGGTGGGTTTTCTAGTGGTGGTTCTTAGATATATTTTATTAAAATCGGTTCAGCCATTTCAAGGTGATCAACTCTTCTGTTAGATACCGTATCTCTAGCGCATAATGAGTATTTACTTTACATTCAAACATATTCGTGACCTAAAATTTGAAACACCATATATGCTAAACAATTATGGTCTTTTTTTGTAGGTTTTTTTTGTGTCGACGGTATAAAATTTATATATTTTTGTACTACGTCGCTTGACAAACAACTGATTATCTGATGTGAATTAGTTAAGGTTGTCTGTGAAGGCTCGTATTATAGGGAGTAGTGGGATCAATGCTGGGAAAACGATTATGGTTCACGCTAACAACACGATCTTAAATTCGACTGTTTACATTTGTCAACATTTTCAACATATCCAGCGGATCTAATATGTCAGATAGTCACAAACAGCAATAACAATATTTTCCCTTGGTGGCTGATGAAGTGTTGATTTCGGTGGATGTAAATGAAAAACAATGATATCCTCAGCGACTGTCAATATGTAATCCGCTACAGGCGGTTCACACGGGGACTATATTGCATATACATTCATCGACGGAGTAATGTCGTTAAAATGACGGGGAACCCTTCTTGTATTTCTAGATATTTTGATAGCTTTTGTCATGCAAGTATACTAAAGAAGTTTCCAAGTTACAGGATTCCTATTAGGCTATATCTGGACACAAGAGTTCATGAGTGAAGTTAGTTCATAGTACGTGTAAACGTTTGATCTCAATTGTTCCTGCGAGTGGGTAAGGTTACCACAAGCTCCTAAGGAGTTGCTGGCGCAGCAGAAGTGACATAGCGTAAGTGATATTTAATGTATTATAATCACTAAGGTGGCAATGAAGCATACGGCTTGCCCGATGGTAAACAGTCACCGTAGCCTACGGACATTTGCAACACTCATGCATTGCCGACCTTCTAAAAAACTCTCACGCATTTCTTGATGAATACTATGCTGTAGTCCCTTGGAAAAGCGTCGGCGGGGATCTTATTCCAGAGCTTGACAGTTCTCGGAAGTAAACTTCTCTGGAACCGCACAGTACGCGACCATTGTGCTTTACATCAAGTATGCCATATGCTTGAGTTTCTTCGACGTTGTATAATTAAAAAAAGTTAATCTAACCCAGCCATGTCAGGAGTCCTAGGAACCGGCTAGTGTGCATGGAAAGAGCTGCGAAAGAAGCGAGCGACGTGTAAGAACCGCGTGTTATGGAGCTCGATTCTCTCTGCCAACCGTGCAAGGGACCTTGCGTGAAGATAATATGGATAAAATCCGGCTATCATACCATATACATTAAGCCTGGTGGAATGCTCTACAGCTCCTCGCGAGTTGTGGGCACGGCACGTGTAGCGGCCGCCGTCCTCCGCCCGCACTGAGGATATGTTCAGGTAGCTCACCACGTCGCCAGCCGAGTTCAAGAATTGGGATATCGTCCTGGAAAAAGTTATACAAATACAGTATTTGTAGATACAGGTGTATGAACAATCCATATGTGTGCGTCTATGGCGGCCCCTATCGATATTTCGACTCATTCTTGCTCGATATTTAACTCTTTTGTTATCTATTCTTTCCAAATAGCAAAACGATCTCAGATCTCAAAAGGGTTGCTTTTCAATTTTTGTCATTACATCATCTTTCATTTCACATTGTTCTCGCATCGTACTATTTCTTACTCTATCAGTCATTCTAACTCCATACATACTCCTCAGCGTTCTCACTTTACTTCCATGATACTTCCTGGAACCGCAATGATAGTGAAATGTGCGAGTCCAGAAATTTTCCTTCTGAGAACAGAATTAACTCCCAGCCGAGGGTTTCCCAAGGGCTACATGAGGTTCTTCAAAATAGACGTGACAGGTTTTTACAGGGTCGGCAATAAGGTCGCACGTAAGCTTGCATGTCTGCCTACGTTGCATAAAAAAGCAACCCATAAAGTCTCATCTACGCTTGCAATACTTACAATAACGTGCAAGAAAAGCATGTCTGAACATGATTCAGATAAACCTAGCTATAAATGCATATCAAAAGATGAACCCTGTCTAATCTTGAAGAAAACAAAGACAGTCTTGAGTTCAGATTATCTTTGCACCTCATGCGCGTTCCGTTAAACATTGTTACACGGAATTTCAGCCCATATGTCTTTCTCTGAATGACCATATTCGTCCTTCAATGGCGTACACATAGGAAAACGTGATTCCTGTTAAGCTGTTAATTGATAAGAACCATTACCTAGGAGGTCATTCCAGGACACTATCATTAAAATGTTTTTATGTGCACATTTAAAAGTAAGGGAAACTTTGTTGATGTTCAGTTCAGATTACCTTTGCGGTGTGTTATGTTCCTCGACGGGCTGGCTGTCCAGCAGCCAGGTGAACCTTGGCGAAGGTGATCCAGACGCAGCACAGTGCAGTGCCAAGGCCGGTCCCGGGTGAAGAGCTTGCTCGATAAATGTATAATGCAGTTCCGGTGCTGTATCTGGAAATAAAAAAATGTATTCGATTAATATTAGTGAAGAATAGTGTTGTTTACGTTTGGCCACGGGGATGTTACTCACGCGCTGCCAATATGACCTAGGGTTGTTTCGTCACAATACCCAGTAATTTCTCTGCCATATCTCACCCTTCAAACCGGAACACAGCTATATAAATATAGCTGCTTGGCGGTAGAAATAGGTGAGACAGAGGTACCCACGCAGAGGACTTTTGTACAGTCTCTTAAAAACGGTTTCGGTTCGGTAGTTAGTAGTAGTTCGGTAAATTTTCTATCTATCTATCTATAACCTCACGCAAAATCCCTTGCGGGCTAGACAGTGGGACCCGAGCGCCACGTGACTCGATCCTTACAAACCTCACTCGCTTCTTTAGCATTCATTGCTCTTATTGTGCACGCTCGCCGGTTGCTATCATGAGACTTTCGTGTATGACAATGGTTTAATGCTAGAGAGAAGAAGATGTAGGTTCAGGACAATAAACATATGGAGCTTAGATATCAATACTTAATACTTATAAGGCAGGTTAGAGTATGCTATAGCTTGTTCACTAGTTAAAAAACCAGCAAAGTGCTATTAGCGCGCGCACATGAGGGGTTTCGTACCACAGTATTTTATATTATACCGTTAAGGTGGCAAACAAGTATACGGCCTGCCTGATGGTAAGCAGTTACCTCAGCCCATGGACATTTGCACCCACCTGGTGGTGTACTCACTGTCACTCTTGCGTTGCCGGCACCTCTTGACGCCTTTCTCGAAGAACCCCATACTGTAGTCCCTTGGAAAAACCTAGGCAGGGAGCTCATTCGACAGCTCAATAGTTCTTGGTAAAAAACTTCTCTGGAAATGCACGGTATGCGAGCATTGCGGTTCCAGTATATGAGGATGAACTCCTAGCCGTCGGCGAGCTGTGCGATTGTAAAACAAGGTTGTTGGCATAATGTCGAATACCTCCTCAGAACACAACCCATTTTACAATCGGTAGAACACGCAAAGGGGGCCAAAATCTATTCTCAAACTCAAAGGCTCAATACCGTGGGTGAGTTCAGGATCATCGATGATCCCCATAGCTCGTCTCTGCACTGAGTCACAAGGTCCTAGCTGGTATCCAGGTGCTCCGCCTATATGTGCCTACAGTACGCCATATGCGGTCTGATTTCAGACTTATTTAACATAAGACTTTGCCCTGAGCTGAAATACTATTTAGTTCAGTTGAGCAGACCGAGTTTCTTGACGCCAGCCTGACCTTCTTCTGCAGGTTACCTCGATACTGAACATCGCTGGAGATCTCGACACCGAGAATCCCAATGCTCTTAGCAACTGTGAGCGACGTGTTCTGGAATTGGGGACCACAGCAAATGGGGTGCTTAGCGGTGAACGCGCAAACACGTGTCTTCTTGGTGCTGGATTTGACCAAGTTAAGCCGCCGAACGATCGAGGCGAAAGCCGTATTGAGGATCGCTGATTGAGACCTTATCCTTTAGGTATGCCAGGAGTCGCATGTTTATCACACGCTCGATCACCTTGGACAGAAGGGGGGTTATGGCAACAGGCCTGTAATTCAATGGGTCTGATCTATCGGCTGTTTTACGCACTAGGTGACATTGGCAGTCTTCCACGACGACGGGACTTGCAGAGTGGAGTACAAAGGCACGAAAAGGCGCGTCAGCACAGAACACAATTCAGAAGCACACAGCTTTTGCACCACTGCTTGTATGCCATCTGGCCCATTCGACTTATGAATGTCGAGGGAGAGCATCGCCACCGGACATTTCGCTGGGTAATTGAGATTTCCGGCATTGAGCTACTGTACCTCGGGATGGTAGGTGGCATAGCTCCCCCGGTCATTGAAAGTCGAGTTAGAGGCAAAGAGATTACCCAGTAAATCGTCTTTGTCTTTAGCTTTACAGGCCAGACTACCATCCGGTGTTTGCAATGGTGGCATGGAAAACAGGCAAACTTTCTCTCAGCAATTTTAGCGTGCGACCAGGAAACACGGCTCCCAGATGGAAGGCTTGTAAACCGCTGACCAAATCTGGCGATAAAGTCAAATTTTGTTCTGGCAATTACTGGATCATCAAAACAGAGACATCCGGATTCCCATTAGCACGCGCCGTGGTTCAAGCCTCGAAAGCAGCCTGTTTGAGAAGTTTGAATTCTCTACAAGGCCGATTAAACCACGGTTGCTTTTTAGCTCCCGCAGCAGTCACCAAGCGATTGGGAATGTAACATTCCATGCTATCCAATATCGCCACAGCTACCGCAATCACACATAATTCGATATCATCTGTTTTGAAATAAAGTTGCCTCCACGAGTACGACGCGTATAATTCACGCAATCCATCCCAGTCTGCCGACTTATTGTACGCGGCGCTATCCGGTAGGCTGAGGTGGGTCACGTCTGGTGCAGGGCGCTTGGGTCCGGATGAGATAGTGGTCCGGTGAGTCCAGTGATGCATCTACTGAGATGTTATATTCATCCGGACGTGTGGTCAGCAAAAGGTCCACTGAGGAGGTTGGTTGGGATGGTCCTCTATATGCTCTATTCTCGTAAGAGAATGTACCAGTTGAGAGAAACCATACGCCAGAGCAAGGATATAAACGGAATCCGCGGAGAGATCTGCTTATATCATGTATACATAGTGCACCCAGACCCATTCGGTGTGATGGGTATTAAAGACCCAAAATCACTAATTCCGCGAAGGGATACTGCTTGATAACTTTGTCAATCGCCATTTGCAGGTGCTCAAATAAACGAACTGTATCTGCATCACCGAAATAGGGCTTTTAAAGGCACGCATAGATTCGGGGCATGATCCACGCGCACTCACAATGACGACAGATCCCTGTCTTCCCGGCTATGAAGATGGCGGCAACAAATACCATCCCGAACGAACATGCATACCTCGGCACGATGTACGAAGAAGACAAAAACGCGGTATCTTCCACCATTGAACAGTGCAAGTTATGCGATTTGCTGGCACGGCGAGCGGAAAAAACCACCACCACCACAAAAACCGTTGAAATTCAAACCTTTTTTTATACGGGTATACATTATTTAATAACTGCCTTTACTTTAAACTTATCTGCCAATATAGCAGCCTTAGTAATACACACTGTGTGAAAATATCATGTGTTTTATTGTGGTCCAAAGATACCTCCTTGTGAGAGGCGGACAGATAGCGAAGCATTAGAAATATAGTTCCGTTGACATCCTCTGGGTACGGAACCGTAAAAACGTACGTATCGTGTTATGATAAACAAGAACATATATGGCGGTCCGGCCTGTTTCCATCCTCGTCCATTGTGCGATAGTCGCTTGATTGGATTTTGTTTTGACGGCGCTGATTTATCGGCACGCCGCGTCGTTTATTACGCCATCACTCACGACTTGTCACTCCCACCGACCATATTACTCAACACCATAATACAATATTATCTGACAAGCCTATGTATTGTAGCATCGATACAGATAAATTATAGACAAACTACACAACTTTCTCGTGTCATGCCTTTCGTATCTTACTATGCTTTTATATTAAATATAGCTGTGAATTTTGCAGAGGTAATATAATATTATAGATAAGATAATAATAGCTTCGGTGCAACATAAAACCTCGTTCTAGAGCACGGAAAAAAATATAGGTTTATTCATTTCCTATTAAAAACATTAAAGACTAGATACGATATAATTCCAGTTCGATTTTACTAAATAAATACCTATGTTTTAATCTAATGTATAAAAACCTCGTGACACAGTGTTTGTGGAAGAAGAAAAGATTATTGGTATACGATTTTTAAACTGTTCCTGCGCCGCAAGATTGCTATGTTCGTTTTCTAAATACTTTTAGGAAATACCACGTATGAGTATCGTGACGCATTGGTACGCAGAATTTGTGCTTACACGTGTTTTATTGAATGAAATCATTCGTGAAAGTTGACCTTCAACAGCGTCCATCGAGGAAAACGTGATTAGTGTTAAGTGATTAATTGAAGAGTAACTCATCCGTCACTTGAAAGTAAATATCTAGGGATAATAAGTATTAAGTACAGCAAAATACTCAGATCGCTGTGAGAAATAGGTGACACACTTTAATTCTCATTGGAAATAGGGGAATGATGAAAATCAACGCGGAAATGTTACGAATGAAATAAACACTAAATTTATTATTATTAAATTAAACATGTTCTCTTTTGATATTTTGTAAGATGATGAATACTTGAGATATTTGAAACGTTATGAAACAAACATTCATATTTTTTCTCATATATCTACATTCGATTAAATAGAACAAAATAAAGGAGAATGCCCATTCGTGGTTTCAAGTTATGAGCAGGTGAGATTAACATTAAAAATCAAATATTTATTTTTCACTACGTCTCCCAAAAAAATAAGTCATAATTTCTCGGAGAATAAATTACACTACTTTAATATGATAACGTAACTCATAAGCTCCGATTCGCGATTTAAATGATTTTATTGTCAGTACTCATATGTAAACGAAATACTCGACTGATTGAAGGCAGTCAATTTAAAATAAATATATCACAATTTACCATTTATTGCGCAAAACTTATATATTTTGTATATATCGATAACTCTTCATGTATATTTTCACTACTTACATGTATTTAAAAGACTAAGAGTTTAAAAATCGAGAAACTCGATGAATTAATATACGGCAACTCAAATACATTATATATACAGTAGCTACCTATAATCCAACCGAAAAATGTAGGTGATATTACCGGACAAAAATAACCTAAAATGTAGAATTTTATTAGCGTTTTCTCGTAATTCCGGAGCTATTTATAAACAATGTTACTTTTATTCGAAAAGATAGTTGAAACTCTACATTTTGCAGCAGTTTTGATTTCTGCCAGATTTCTGCGCGACAAAAATAATATTGAAACCAAACTTCATAGAACAATGGGCATTCTCCTTTATGGCAAATACACAAAAAAAGGAAAGGCAAATACTTAATCGTTTATATCGATATCACTAATAAACCAATGCATAATGTAAATCAAGCGGATTACAGTTCACGTATTCTTACATTGCTTCGTTTGTATTCTCACATATATTGTATTTACTTTCATCATGTATCGTATGTATTCTGCCCACTGAATGATAAAATTAAAGAGATTGAGGTTCTAATAAATGTCAAGGTTGGCTACGGTTGTTAAGATAATAGGACTCCACCTACATCCTGATTTCATTCCTTCGTTCTCGCTAATTCCATTCCTTTGTTCACACTAATTCCATTACTTCGTTCTCACTAATTCCATTACTTCGTTCTCACTAATTCCATTAATTCATTCTCACTAATTCCATTACTTCATTCTCACTAATTCCATTACTTCGTTCTCATTAATTCCATTCCTTCGTTCTCACTAATGCCATTCTTTCGTTCTCACTAATTTCATTCCTTATTTCTCACTAATTCCTGTCCTTCGTTCTCACTAATTCCAATCCTTTATTCTCACTAAATCCAATCTTACGTTCTCACTAATTCCATTCCTTCATTCTCACTAGTTCAATTCATTAGTTCGCGATAATCAGTAGCCACCACAAACGTACAGACCGAGTTACTTTCGCATTTGTTAGTTCCTTTAATAATTTAACAATTTAAGTTTTACTTTTTTTATGCCACATCAGGAGGCATTCAAGCATATGGCTCAACTGGTGTAAATGGTGTGCGTGGGTTCGATTCCCACTCAGGGCAAACTATTGTGTACATGTCTGTTTGTCTTGGTCTGGATGTTTTTAAGAGAGTTAGGGCGCATCCAAGCAGCATGTCTGGGGAAGTATCTCCACTTCACAGAAAACCGCAGCCAAACAACAACTCTCTGGAGGATCGTTGTGTTCCTGAGTGTGAGTGAGGTCATCAGTAAGCTCCTAAGGAGTTGCTGTGTTAGCAGCATAGGTGGCATCGTGCGAGTGATACTTAATGTATTACAAGCAATCATAGGCTTCGGTAACCGCTCTACATAACGTGGGCCGTATGCTTGTATGCCTCCCGATCGTTGTATAAAAAACAGACATGTTCATGCTTGTAAATATTTGTCCTGTGTGAAAACGGAACTCACGAGCCTGATAAAGCAGCACTGCTAATCACTCCACCACTATCGATCGGTATCGACTGCAAGTTGTTGAGCCATACACAAAAATAAGAAGAAGAAGGCAATATAAACACAATCTAAGTAAGTCCGTAATAATAATGTGTCTATGGAATGAGTTTTCCCAAGGAACTACATAATGGGGTTCAAGAAAGGCGTGAAGTGGTTCTTACGCCTTTCTTGAACCCCATTATGTAGTTGCTTGTTTACCACCTTGGTAGTATAAAAAAATACTGCATAACAAGTACGCATCTTATTAAAAGCGAAAGGAGAATGACCAAATGTGGGCCCACCTTGCGTCATAACCATTTATACTCTAAAAAACCTTTTCCAAATTGATAATGTTTATGATTTTTTTTCTGTCCTATTGGAATAGGGGTTTAAAAGTTGAATATTAAAAGTTATTTACATTTCCGCTTATGATTACAAATGGATGAAATGACAGGTACAAAACGAATGAGTTTAGGGTTGCGATGATCATGTAATCGATAATCGATTATAAAATATACTAAATAATTGTTTGTAATTAAGAACCTTAATAATTATATATATATATATATATATATATATATATATGAATATGAAAAGCTTCTATTAATTTTAATAGCTAACCTTCATATAAAAATGTTTGATGAAGAATGAATAGCTCCACTACTCGAAATATTTCTTTAACAAATGTTTTTCATCATAACATAATCGATTTAACATATATTATTCGGTTAAAGAAGCGAGTGAGTGAATCATGTGGCGCTTGGTTCTCTCTGCCTACCCCGCAAAGGATTTGATGTGAAGTTATAGATAGACAGGAGTCCTGTTAATCCTATTAGTAGCAAGATACAGGCCTTTGTTTAAGCCCCGTTCATACTATGTCAAAGTGTTAGATTATTCGTAATTATTTAATCGATCGTTTTTTTACTTTTAATTCTTTACGTCATGTCATCACAAACAAACAACTTGCAACATTATTGTATTTACGTGAGATTAAAAGAAAAAGGTAAAGGGACAACGGTATATTCCATTTTATTTCATGGTAGCACTGTATAGAAACATAAACACAGTAGGAATTGAGATCTATGTCAGGTATAGTGAAAAACTGCGTACTATTATTATGTTTTTGGTGCGTACAAATAATTGTATATTTCAATGCCGATTGAATCGATTTTCTTAACCCATTAAAATGGATGTCCAATCGCATCCCTATACAGCGACGTGTTCATAGACAAGAGTCAAATCTTGAATCTATTCCATAATATAATTATATTAATTATTTTGTTTTGTTTCTCTACATGTGAAACTAATTGTGAAATCAACGTGTGGAAATATTATAAGAATCCATTCATTGATCATACCAACAACTAGTACATTCCTTGAATGGTGCTCAATCAGCGAACTTTAAGTTCGCTGTGCTCAATCCGGTAAGCGTCACGTTATTTTTAAGTTCATACCTACATATATTGGTAATTTGGTAAGCTTTTATTAAGTATATGAATAAAAGTATAGACCCCTCCTAAACAAGAATTGTGAACACATATCTACACTCGCCCATATTAGAAGCTGCACCATTGATTGTTTATAAAATACAGCGGTATATTATGTTATAATAACCGGGATAGTAAGACTGTACATACATGACTTGTGTTTTTAGATTATTGTGTTTATCAATTAAACAACTAATTTTTAATTGTTACAGATCACAGACGGTAGCATCTTCTGCCTGGAATTATATATACATTTAATACGGGCTTAAATAACATTTGAAGTCAAACCTTCAACTGAATTTGGACATCAACAAGTATGCCTTGAATGTGGGATGTTGACATAATGATAATAAGATCTCAATTATACAGAGTTATCACCAGAATATCAAAAATCGAATGCTATAATTAAATGGATTCCAGTTCATATGGTACATAATTTCTTAAACATATTTTTTATGGTCTTTCCCTGAAATTATATATATTTTTTTCATAATTTTGTACATTGTTACTTTATCTAGCTGGGATCTTTATATTTTCATTCAAGTCATTTTAAGTTTTCTGATACTCCTATAGTATATGTATATACATATTTAATTTTCTTCGCCTAACATATATGTTATTCTAGGTATCAAGGCTGGAAATAGTTTGTGTGGTCTGTTGACGAGCAGCTGAGTAATACAAAGTACCGTGATGATAATTGACCACTGCTAGAGGAAATTAACTGGAAATTCATCGAGGCTGTACCTAAATTTCCAGCAACTCCAGTGAAAAATGTCACATATATATGTCAAGCCGCAAGATCTATAATTGCACAGATTTCATTAGCCATGTATTTGAGGTGGCGAGAAACTGAATGTTTAATGGTCACAAAAACCATTAGAGATGTATTATTATATGTACCTAGCTGTGCTAGAATATGCTGTCATCAGTTAGACAATGGAAATTAGCATGGATTGAAAATAAACACATGTATTATGCAGGGTTGGCACGATTAAATCATTTTGATTTAAATCATGATTTAAATCACGATTTAAATCATGATTTAAATCATGATTTAAATCACGATTTAAATCAAATGATTTTTTCAATAAAAATCAATGATTTAATCAAAAATGTTTAATTTCACTATCTTTCACAGAAATCGATATAAAAAAAACAGATTTAGAAATTATAATTAAGTTAAAGACTAGGGTCGTTTAAATCTGAGAAATCAATATCATTATTATAATATTTGAATAAAAAAACTAGTTTTCCAGCCTTTTCAATTCCCAGTCGGTTTCTTAATTTACTCTGAACAATGCCAAAGGTGGAAAACACTCTTTCCACAGCAGCTGAAGAAGCTATCGCCCCAAACAATTGCTTCACAATTGGAAAAATTTTTGCCTGTTCCTCTTCACTAAATATATTGTTCTGTGACATCCACCACTCTAGTGGTGTCACATTTTTTATTATTTCTTCTGCAAATATCACGCTTTTGAATGGTTTTGATTTTGACTTAAGTTTTACTATCAATGGTAGCAAAACTGAACCATCATAGTGATTTCGTGCTTCTTCCAACGCACTTTCTTCTTCTTCATCTGTCAGTGTGAAATCTGTTTGGGTTGGGTCTAATAAAAATGCCAAAAAGTGACTGGGAGTCATTGCTTGCTTATATCTCTTTTGAAATTTCGACATTTGGCTAATATTTAAATCAGTTTCCTCAAATTTAGCTTCAATTTTCTTCCAAGCCGTTACAGCAGTAGACAGATTTGCATTATTTCTTTGTAAAGTATCCAATGTAACAGATATTGGCTTCAAAATTATTAGATAATCTTCCACTAACCTCTTTACGAGCATGTTTTCAACTTTTGCTCTAATAACAGAATCTATGACGTCCCTGTTCTCTTCACATACTTTTAGTAACTTTTGCCACTCAGACAAAGACTTCGAAACAGTCAGTTACAGTGTTCCAACGAACATCTTGAGGGAGCACTAATGCTTTCCCTCCTTCCGCTTTGTACAATGCGTTAGCTGCACGATTGTTTCGGAAGTATTTTATTATTTGCACAACATGCTCCTTTATACTGCCAATTTCTAGATCTTTGGAAAGTAAATTCAACAAGTGTGCAGAACAACCGTATGTGATTATTGTATCACTATTTTTTAATACCCTCCGCATTTTAGCCATGTTCGCAGCGTTGTCGGTAACAAAACTTGCAACATTACATTTATATTGAGACTTTAATCTTTCTATCAAACCCTCAGCAAGTTCAGCTAGGTATTCACCAGTGTGCGGCTTTCCTGTGGTATCTATCGAGCCAAAAAGAATTACTTCAGATTGCTCCGTCGTAATAGTGGCGCAAATGATCGGTTCATTATGAATGTTAGACCACCCATCTATAGACATATTCACATAACTGCCAGATAAATTAGAGAAACACCGTTCTTTTTCTTCAAGGTATATTTGATCCAATAATTTGTCTGATATATCCTTCCGAGATGGTGGAATATATCCTGGGCGCAATAATGAAATGGCTTTTTTTACTTCTCGATGTTCAATACTTCTGAAGCTACAGTTTGTAGCAAACATGGCCTTTGCTATTTGTCGGTCTATTGCTTCTTTTGTAGATTTTGGCGTTGTTACTATAAAGGAGCTTAAGTTTCCAGATAGTTTCTTTTTTTTAAGAGACGGTTCCGCGCATTTGACGCCGAAGAACTTGCAGATGAGCTAGGTTCGGAAAGTAAAGCCAATTCTGAAAAATAAATATATTTTACTTATGATATTGTTTACACAGTTAGTAACATTAAAAGTTTAAAACATTCATGTCTACAGACATCGCGCAGATAAAATTTTCCACTAATCCTACTGTTGTCCACTTCTGGACGTATAGGCCAGCGACGCATCGCAGAGTACGATCACCATAACCATATACAAAACTAGTTAGTATTTTTTAATTTATTTTGTAAATAATAACTTACCTAGAACTACAACATCGTCACTAGATTCCGGAATATTATTTTTGCACTTTTCGTAATGTATTTTCATTCTCGCAACCAGACCTTGAATTTCTTTTTTACATTTGTTGCATATAGCCCGACAGCCAGTTTTGGTAGTGCTTTTTTCTGTGAAATGTTCCCAAATCCCATCGCTTTGGCGAGGCATTTTATTTATAATAAATTGGTCACGCACGCATCGCAGCAATAACAATAGTAAACAAAATTAAACGAACTTGTTAGAACGAAAGTAAGACGTACAAGAAACTGCGCGGAGATTTCCTTTTTGCTTGACATTCACACACATGTCAACCAAAAAGGAAATCCCCGCGCTCTGCCCGGGCCAATCCATTGAGGGCGCGTTCCGATTTGCGCAGAAATATAGTTAAATTAAATAATAAAATGAAAAGATCAAAAAATCGTGATTAATTAGGATTTTTTCAAAAAATCGTGCTTTATTCGATTTTTTCAATAAATCATGATTTTTTCCAACCCTGGTATTATGTGCCCTTGGGATAGCAGTTTTTACTTTGGAGAATCCTAATGAACTGTATGCTGTGGAGATTAATTCAAAAGTAGAAAATGCTCCCCTTATATTAGGACAAAATTATTATCAGAGCACATATAAAGTGGAGGCACATCAGTTCAACAACACATTTGTTTAAATGTCTAGAGAGGTATTGGTCGGCTACTGCTGCAATTGCTTTGTAGGAAAATGAACAATACAGTGCGCACATAATGTTGGTAATTAGGTATTTAAGTTAGGGTAGATTTAATGATGTACAGGCTCCTACTTCATTTTAAGATTTTTATTTTTATACTATTATTTATTTATTGATATTTATTGACGATGAAAACTCTAATAAACAATTAAAAAAAAGTTTTTTTTATATATAACCTAATAAATATAACTCAAAAAGTGTCAATATACTAGGTGTTGTTCTTATTTATATCCAATAAATATTATGTGATTGACAATGTAAGTAATTATATCAGCATACAATCCGCCTGATGTTATATAGTTACCATAGCCTGCCAATGCTTACAACTAAATAATGTAAGTCGCACATTGCCACCCTGACTGCCAATGTAGGTGCTATATGGTTACCACACTCACCCGTGAGAACAACAGTTCTCCAAAGAATCTTTTGTTGTGTTCTTCCCCAGTCAAGCTATCGTCCCATCAGTATTGTGGAGTGCACAATGTGCAGGTAAGGTTTGTTTTAGTCAAAGGTGATTTGAGCTACTTCACCCCAAACGAAATGTATAATAGATGTATATGAACATAAAAAGTTGAAATTAAATATCTACTTCTTATCCTGTGGTTTAATTTGAAGATGCATTTTACGTAGGTGTACAGTGCGATTGATCTATGCCCATAGCATCGTATTTACAAATCCATATAATCCTTACTAATTACCTTACCAAGCCTTTTGGGTGCGGTAGTACTTGCTAGTAACTACTACTCTATGGGACTATCTTTCAGATCTAATTTCTGGTTATTTCTGCATTGTTGTAGGTCTGTTTAAAAGGCTAGATATATAAAAAAAAACTATCCATAAAATATAACATGCTTTCTGTATAGGTAACTTTGTAGTTTTACACTCGCAAAACATAACCTCAAAATGCCTAATTTGATTTAAAAATTCTCGATAACCCCTATTCGTATTGAAATAATATTTCTTTTCAGTCATCTACAATATATTTCCTTTGTTTTGCCGATGGTTTGGTCAAGACGCATGACTGACGCAAGTGGGCCGAGCTCCCATACAAGTTTGGTCATTCTCCTTTGAACAACAATAAAAATCCACAGCTCGCTCTATTCAAATTCAATTTAATCCAAATTAAAGCTCATGGCCTCCGCGTTAAAAACGACTACAATGGAGGGCAGAATTATGGAGGTCTAAATAGAGTGAGGGGGGGGGGGGGGGTGTCTTTATTGCAGGCTTCGGGACCGGATGTTCTGACACGCGATCTGTTATAATTTGGTACAAGATATAACATTGCGGCGGATATGGAAAATACATTGTAATTTACAAACAAAGGCACTGTTTGATTGAGAATTCTTGAAACCTTATCAAGAGAAGTAGGGTGCATCATAATATTCTCTCTGGGGAAGCACCTCCACCTCACAGACAACCGCAGCCAAATCAACAACTCCCTGTAAGGGTTGTTGAATTCCTGCGTGTGAGTTAGGTCACCAGTGAGCTCCTAAAGAGTTTCTGTGTTAGCAACAGAGGAGGCATCGCGCGAGTAATACTTGACATATTACAAGCATTCATTGGCTATTTTACATCGTATACATAAACCAGTTAAGAATACGCAAGCTTGCATTGCCAGAGGAACACCTGGCTCGTCAATTATATAACAATTCATTTTTTTTTATTTTTCGCCATTTTGACCATGTTCCTTAAGAGATAGGACCGGTGTTCTTGAACATTCCTATTCTATTTTTTTATGCTGAATCCGAATCTGAAGTCAAAATTCGAATATTCGAAAAAAAAAGCGACAGACAAACACACAGACAAACGCACAGACAAACGCACAGACAAACATATAGATTTCATATAGGAATGGTGTTCCTGAAAACAGCGTTTTTGTGAGCGCAGGGTGCCTTGATGTACAGTCAAGTGATTTATTCGTTTGTACTCGTATATGTCCACCACGGCCCGCTGTCTCTCGTCGCGCAAAGCACGAGCAGCCTCTGGCGCGGCGCCCGTGCACTACGTTAACTCTCATGTAAACGACGCATCGTTTCGTTAATTTATTGTTAGGTACGCGGACATCGACGGTACATACATTTTTGGCGGATGGTCAAATTAGACAAAAGACTATGTAAATACAATACAACATGCATACATATCATCACGCCTGTCTCCCATTGGGGTAGACAGAGAGTATAGAACGCCAGGTGCACCGATCCAAACACACTCATCAACCCTTCGGTCTTGGGTACTTTTTATTTGGCCCACACATCACCAATTAGATATATGTGTGCGTCTAGGGCGAACCTCTCGACATCACCATTCACTCTTGCATGAAACTTCTTTCGTAACTCTTTTGTCATTCATTCTTTCTAAATGACAATACAATACAATATTATTTATTGCACCACATAAAACAATAAAATACACGAAATTAACTTATAATTAATGTGCAAAAGGCGGTCTTATCGCATAGCAATCTCTTCCAGAGAACCTTGGGGTAGAAGAAAAAAATGAAATTCAGGCAGATAGGTGGCGCAGTATATACTAGAAAACATACAAGAGGATTACTTGTTAATAATAACTGTTAAAGAAGCAAACGAGGCGTGCAAGGACCTCGTCATATGGCTTACCAAGTCTCGGTTCTCCTGACTGTCGAAGAACCGAGCGCCGTAAGACGCGGCCTTATGCGTTCTGTACTTTCTACTCACCACGCAAACCCAGCGTATCTTTTCTTGGCTTTCGTCAGTGCCATTAGTTCCATTTACTGTGTGTATATTTATGAAATGTGTATATTATTTAGATTAATTATGTATATATAACATATATATATATATATATATATATATATATATATATATATATATATATATGTATACCTTGTTTCCTTATTTCTCCTCTACCCAAAGGCTGTCTGAAAGAGATCGCATTGCGATAAGACGGTCGTTGTACTGATACTTTAGGTATTGTTTTTGTTTTTATGTATTTTTCTTTTGGGGCAATAGAGTGTATTGTATTGTATCTACAATGCAATACAATAGACTCTATTTGTATATATTGTCAGTACAGTCACTCGTCGGATAAAGTTCTACAAATAGTTCAGTGATCGAGAGCTTCCCGATAAAGTTTCCAATAAATAAGTAAACGCTAAGCAATTATTCACGAGAGACTCAGCTGCGGAAGTTCACCGAGAAAAACGCTCAACTGATGAGTAATGGCACTCCTTCTTGTTCCACTGGCACTTGTACTTGTAAGCTCTACAAATTCAAGTTTCTTGCACTCCACACAAATTCTCGCGGAGCGGTTGTATTTGAGTGGTCTACACTGAAATTGGCAAAGATAAACATTTGTAGATTTAATGCTCTAAGCGACGTCAAATGAAAACTATTAACTTATTAATAGATAAGAAAAGACATGCTTCTTTGGTTCGGTTTCTGTTCCAGATGGCGAACGACCGCAGCAGCCGAGGCAGAGACTACCGGAGCAGCCGTGGCAGCGTCGGCATGTAGCATCTACTAACGGTAGTGGGTGGGTGCCGTCCGGCACTAGGCCGCATGAACTAATTGGTGGCGGAAGCACGCAAAGCAGGTTAGATCAAATTGCATGTAAATACGGAAAATTGGCCTTGGCCTTCTTCTTCGAGTGACTTCTATATTTCACTTCACTGGAGATCTCGACGCCAAGCATCCTAATAAAAGTATTAGGATGCTTGGCGTAAGCTTGCTTTAAGAGATGTGTTCTGGAATTTAGGAATCACACCAAATAGAGTTTTCTTAGCGCTGAACGCGCAATCTTCTCGGGATTGAATTAGACCAAGTTAAACCGCCCCCAGTCAGATACTTTAGCCAAAGTACCATCCATTTCAGACACAAGTTTATCGCGGCTTTCCTCCACAAGGGAACGAGGTATGTTTGCACGGCCTGTATAATAAGTGCCCCGGTGCTGTCTTCCGCATAACAATGAATGCCATCAATTGACAACATATCATCATAACAAGACGTGCAGCAGAAACAGCGTCTTTGATAGTACAGAACCATGAGGAAATCAAGTCCTACTCGTAGTTCACCGTTTCTTATATAAAACCGGCAGGTAAACAATCATAATCTGTAGCGGGATGTAAATGATCATTGAAGCTTATGAACGCTTGCAATCGATGCTTGCAATATATATATTTTTCGCGAAATATTACCAACTCCAACATTATTGAAAGGATAACTATTGTCCGGAACAGCAGGGTGCGAGCGACGGGTGAGAATGTTCGTAATTCTCACGGTTCGAACAAATATATTAAAGCACGCACCAATGTTAAACACTTTGGCATCGAAGTGTTAAACGGGTGATCCGATTTGGATGAAGTTTCCTTTTATTTGAAAGCAGGTTTTCTAGCGGTCGTTTTGGACATGTTTTTATCAAAATCAGCCGTTTCAAGTTCATCAGCTCTTTTGTTAGCCGAGGTAGAGATCTTAAACGCATAATGGTATTATGCGTTTAATATCCCTACCGCAGTATTTATATTAAATTCCGACAATGATTAGCAGGGGCTGGGTATCAATAAGTATATAATCGGAGTGGAGATACTTGCTCCGTCAAATATCATTAAGGGCTTTAGGCAACCTTTTGGACTTCAGTGTCCACCAAATTTAATCGCACGAGAAACGCATTCGTAGTATGTCCAGAAACAGAAAATGAAGCGGCGTGTACTTCGTTCTACATTTCTCTGGCTACCCATAGGGCAGAAAAGTGGTTTATGGTCTCATGATGAGTGGGACAGTGCACTACTGCCATTTATCCGCTCGAAGAGCTTCATGGTGTGAGACCATAAATATATCTCTATACCGCAGCAACCGCACACTTCTGCACAGTTCCATTTCCTTTGAAACCTGGAGCTATGACACTCAGTCTCCATTTGTTCGGTGAGGAGTATACGATTATATAAGTCGGTAAAGATGCTCACACCACGAACCCCTGTTAGCTTTCAAGTTTCGATGGCAGCCCTATACGCGTTACAGTCGTCAAAAGATCAGGATGCTTGCCACATTTTAAAGTCACACCTGCGTCCATCCTTGGTTCTTTCACCAAAGACCCAAACAGTATTTTTAAACAAGCTAATAGCTTGTGCTGTTTATCATCTTTTCTAACCAGATCAGAGAAGGATGGTAAGTGTCTTCCTCTTCTTCTTAGGGTTATCGTGTTTCCATTAGGATTGGCGGGATCCGCTATCTAAGCCTAAAGATTTGGCGAAGATGCTGATTTTTACGCGGAGCGACTGCTGTCAGACCTCCACAACTCAGAGGGAAACCAGACCGATCTTAGGTAAATATAATTTAATAGGCGCGCGGGTTTTCCTTCCAACGGTGAAACAAGTGACAATCGCAAATATACGAATGAATCCGAAAATACGTATTTAGTGGTACATGGCAGGATTCGTACCGCGGACCTGTTGATCACAAGGCCGGTTCATTATCGACTAACTTATCACTGCCTGATAGAAAAATACTCATTGCATTGTCGTCAATAAATAAACCAATAGCTTGTGCTGTTTATCATCTTTAAAGAAAGATACAGGCTGGCAAAATAACTAATTCCATTCACCAACAATTTGATTCGATAGATACCTTTCATGGATATAATCCTATGATACGTGTAACATAACAGTGAGCTCGTATATCATTCTCGCTATCCATTACTGCTCGGGGATTATTCTTGCAGTTTAAGATCCGAGGACGTCGTTACTGGAGTAATGTGCTGTTACTGGTTATATCTTAGCACGGTTTACGATTTAGTGTTGGCTTGATGAGATGTAATCGTTATGCAATGGGCTTAGTTAAGTATAGAGAATAATAGTTAAGTTTTAAATGACGAGCTCGGTGTCTTAGTCGTGTATGACGTGACTTTGTCACCAACGCTCGTGGGTTCGGTTCCCACACGAGGCAAACATTTGTGTGCGTGAACATGTCTGTTTGTCTTGGTCTGGATGTTTTAAGAGAGGTAGGGCGCATCAAAGCGGCCCATCTGGGGAAATACCTCCACCTCAAAGAAAACCGCAGCCAAATAACAACTCCCTAGAGGGCTGTGCATTTGAGTGAGGTCACCAGTAAGCTCCCAAGGAGTTGCTGTACAAGGAGCAGGATATTAAACGCGTTAATAGGCTACAGTAACTGCTTTACATCAGGTGGACCGTATGCTTGCATGACCCCCAATGTTGTATAAAAAAAAAAGAGCCAACGGCCAATATTTGGGCCACTACTCGTCCGGTGTCCAGTCATTAACGGTTTAATCAATACAGAATTGCCCCAGATCGAGCTGTCGAGACCAGGTGCTCGTTGTCTCTGTCGTGTCATGTACTCTGTGTATGTGCTGGCGATTCAATGTACAATTATTATGTTCATAGTCTGTGTCATTTAAGTAACCTATATGTTGGCGATGCCACACCGCTGCCTCTAAGGAGTCCGGTTATTATAGTATATTTCAAGTTTAAACGCTGTTTTTATAATATCACCCAGCGATCTGAATTTGTAGCCGTTGCCGATCGCTGGGTGATATTATAAAAACAGCGTTTAAACTTGAAATATAGTATAATAGAGCGATAGATACAACTTATAAGAATACCACTGAACATCTAATTAATATTCCGAAACAGAGACAAACGTCATTTATAAAAATGAAAACAAAAACAGTGACATTTTGAAATAAATTAATATAATAACCAAACTCCTTAGAGGCAGCAGTGTGGCATCGCCAACACTATATATTATTGTGGTGGATGCCCGCGACTCTGGCCGCATGGAAATTGAATTTGTTCTCATTTTTTCTTTTTTATACAACGTCGGGAGGCATACAAACATACGATCCGCCTGATACCATCATAGCTTAGAAACACTTGCAATACAATAAGTACCACTCGCCCGATGCCACCAAGGAATTGCTGTGTTAACAGCAGATAACACAGCAACTCCTTAGGAGCTTACTGGTGAAGTCACTCACAAGCAGGAACATAACAACCCTCTAGGGAGTTGTTATTTGACTGTGGTTTTCTGTGAGGTGGAGGTACTTTTCCAAACGAACTGCTTTGATGCGCCCGCTCTTAAAACATCCAGACCAAGACAAAGTAAGATGTTCATGCACGCACAGGTTTGTCTTGTGTGAAAATCGAAGCCACGATCGTTGGTGTCAAAGTCGAGTCATTCACGACTGCGCCACCGACCTCGTCGTCTTGTGTGGGAATCGAACCCACAAATGTTAAAGTGTTGCTAATTACTCTACAACCGCGTTCGTCATAATCTTAACTAATATTATAAAGAGAAAAAATACTAAAAAGTATATGAATCAGTAAAGAAGAAACCAGATCCAATACGGTTGATGATGAAGTGTTGGAACAAGTAGACGAGATTGTATATTTTGGATGCGCTTTCTCCAGAGATGGAAGGTACACCACTGATGTGAAAATACGAGTGAGTGCTGGGCTGAATAGTGTGAATGGAGTGTTGGGAAAACTTCTTGGCCAGAAAAAGTTGACCCAGAAGGCACAACTCGCTATACAAAATACAGTACTGGTCCCAATGCTTACATATGGAAGCGAGAGCTCGATATGGCACAGAGAACATGAAAGTAGGATAAACGTAATCGAAATGTGGGCGCTGCGCAAAATTTGTGTGCGTTGTTCGGACATGTGGAAAGAATGCAGAAAGAAAGAATTACGAAACAGAAATACAACGCAAAAGTGGAACGATGTAAGAGCCGAGGAAGGCTAAGACTTACCCACCATGAACAAATTGATTGTGTTCTATCAGAAAGTGATGTCAGGAGCCTCAGAAGCCGCCAAGCGTGCATGAGAAGAGCAATCAATGTTAATGAAGTGAGTGAGGTGTGTAAGAATCGAGTCATGTGGCATTCGGTTCTCTCTGCCTACCCCGCAAAGGTTTTGGCGTTAAGTTATAGATAGATAGATAGAAGTAGTCTATGAGTAGGTCAACTTAGAACAAAGAATACAGTGTGACCTGGTAATTTCAACAAAAAGAAAAAGTGCCCAACCCAGTCAGATGGGTTCAGCAATTATTAGTGAAATGGTGCAAAGGAATAATAGTGAGTTTTACCCTTTTTAACCTATATTGCTGAGATATTTATCGTCACGCTGATTGACAAGTAGATAAAAGTACACATACGTGGTTTCTCTAAGGAATACACATTCAGTACGAAGTGATTCTTTGATGTTTGACGTATGTTTACAATACTATGGTAGGGACTCACGTGATTTATTTTTATATTTTCCCGATATTTAGGCGACGTTACAGACGCCATGGTCACGGATGACTGGAGACGGCGACTAGATATCAATCAGTTAAGGGCAGAAATATCCGCCCAGCCTCTTTCTGTGTCGCTTATTACCTTCTGTTCGAGATCGTTCCATAACCCGACCATTGAATTCCACGTTCCCGAGAAATTGAAACCGTCTTCTCGGTTGTTCGGTTATGGCGGACTTCTCAATTTCTCTGTTTTTGATTGCAATTATATGCTTCTTGACCTTTTATATCATACACCATTTAGTTAACCTAATGTATGAGCTTCCACAACTGCAGTTTATAGACTCCAGATTTTCAAGTGGGAAAACATCTTTCGGCGACCGCATGTATTCCATTGTATTCCTAGCTGGGGTGAATGTAGTCGTAATGAAACATAAACATATATTGCGGTAAGTCAAGTACCTACAATAGTAATGAAGTAATTCGACGTGGAACTGTAGTTGTTGCCTTTGCTCGCAACTCAAGTTGGAGTAGTAGTAAAAACAATACAAGGATAAAAAACATTTATTTGTCGTTAGGCTCTCGCGGGCATTTAGATACGTCTAATTAGATCATATTGTATCTTATTAATTTTTCATAGCTTCAATCTCTTTTTTTTAATCTACCAGCATTTCGAAAATGACTATTAGCGAAGGCGAAATGCCAATATTTAGATGCCAAGAAAACGACGACCATATCATAAATCATCATGTTTAGTGATTTTAGCTTGGGCAGGAAATTTCTAGTGTAGATGAATATATAGGATACACGCCTGTTGAATGTTTCTCCTCTGGATGGACTAACAACCTCAAACGAGCTATTATTATTACCTAGATGGTATCCAACACGCACTTATTTCGAGTATGATGGTAACGATGAACATCAATACCATCATAATCATATTGGTTGATATTTATTCATTTACGTAATCTTGAATTTAAATAAAGGCTGTATGGCATAAACAATGAAATATTATGCAAAACATACTGCCAATTTCAAACCCCAATAACAGACAACTGGACAAGTGGGCTCCAGCCGAATTAACAAACTCAATTTCAATTCTGATGCCCCAAGTACACAATCACGATTCCAGTCCCAAACAAACAAGACTGCTCATCAATTCGGGAGACCTTGCATATCTAACGCGATCAATTAAAGGAAACAGCGCTATTGAGGCTCTTTGCATCACGTTTATTTTTTCTTTTTTGCAGAGTGCATTGGAATGAATTGGAATTTAAAATTTAGCCTGAAGGGACCTTCCTCACACTGAAAACCTTTTATTGACTTCACGTAGCAATTTCACGTCCGATAAGAACACATAAGATAACGAAAAATAATTTATCCAAGAATAACTATTGCCAACATGTTATAAATAGATTTATCTATCTATGTTTACATACGATTCAATTAAAGAATACGCAGGAAAAATATTTGGCATTTTCTCTTTTCATTCCACAATATTACTTGTGATCTACTTTAGAAAACAACTAACTACTACCACTTAATTTCATTACGACCTGAACAACACCCAACAGTCGCTCTGACTCAATAAATGATCCAGAATTCCTAGAGAAAAAACTTTTATTGACTTTGTATCCAGTTTCTGTTTCCTTTTATCCAGGGGCGTTATCTTTTATAGCCGCCGCGTTACGCGTTTAAGAAAGGGACAACAACGTGACCCGAAATCTATAACTCGTGCGACCCCACTGAATACAAATTGTTATTTTTGGGGACGCCGCGTTTATCACGCTGTCGGCATTGTCTACCCATAGTAGGCACCCATTCTTTACACACTTACATACATACCAAGAGGTGTACAATAATGATATTCATTCTGTAAGTAGGACCAGTTGCCTTTTAAGGCACGAGATTAACACGAACTATTATTAACAACTACTACAGAATTGTAGTTTTTATCTAAAGTTTTTGCTACCTGGCCACTAAATACTGGAATAATATTCCGCCTCCATTATGACGCTCCGTCAAAATAAAATAGTGTTTGTGTACTTATGTACGCACGTAAGAAGTTATGCTTATATTTTATCTGCACTAATATAAAACACGTTTTGTAGATTCATAAATAAGTATTTGAATAAATATACCTTGAATATATTGTCACGGACAAAACTTGAGAGGTATTTATCAAACAACTAGATTCAAGAATGTGCCTAGGAATAATGCACGAAAACTGGTTATATTACAATATATTAAGTATGAGCTGAAAATATTTGAAGTAATTGATTGTTTAAAACCGAGCAAATTCGGTAAGGCGTTATTACGTATCGCGAAGCACCCTTAATCTACACTAATATTATAAAGAGAAAAGATTGGTATTTTTGTAAGTTTGTAACGAATAAATTCAAAAACTACGAGACCGATTTCAATAGTCTGACACTATTAGAATGCTACATTATCCCTGAGTAACATAGAAAAAGTTTTTATACCAAAAATCATCCTGGTGGGTGAAAAGAGGGGTGGAAGTTTGTATGGGAAATCATTAGATGAAAGGAGAATGACCAAACTTGTATGGGAGTTCGGCCCACTTGCGTCAGTCATGCGTCTTGCCCAAACCATCGGCAAAACAAAGGAAATATATTGTAGATGACTCATAAGAAATATTATTTCAATACGAACAGGGGTTATCGAGTATTTTTAAATCAAATTAGGCATTTTGAGGTTATGTTTTGCGAGTGTAAAACTACATACGTAAACTACAAGGTACCTATACAGAGGGCATGTTATATTTTATGTCTAGTTTTTTTGAAATATCTAGCCTTTTTAACCAGACTTACAACAAATGAAGGAATAACCAGACATTAGATCTGAAAGATAGTCCCATAGAATAGTATCTACTAGCAAGTACTAGCGCACCCAAAAGGCTTGGTAAGGTAATTAGTAAGAATACAATAATGTTGCAAGTTATTTGTTTGTGATGACATGACATAATGTACCTTTTGAGAACTACGTAATACTTACGTCTTATTAATAAATTGAAAGTAAAAAAACGATCGATTAAATAATTACGAATAATCTAACACTTTGACATAGTATGAACGGGGCTTAAACATAGGCCTGTATCTTACTACTAATGGGACTAACAGGACTCCTCTGTCTATCTATAACTTCACACCAAATCCTTTGCGGGGTAGGCAGAGAGAACCAAGCGCCACATGACTCGATCCTTACAGTCCTGACACACCTCACTCGCTTCTTCAACCGAATAATATATGTGAAATCGATTATGTTATGATGAACAACTTTTGTTAAAGAAATATTTCGAGTAGTGGTGTTATTCATGCATCATGATAGTTTATAAACATTTTTATATGAAGGCGAACTATTAAAATGAATTGAAGCTTTTCATATTCACTTTATAAGCAATGAATTATTAAGGTTCTTAATTAGAAACGATTATTTTGTATATTTTATAATCGATGATCGATTACATAATCATCGCAACCCTAAACTCATTCATTATTTACCTGTCATTCTCCATTTGTAGTCATAAGCGGAAATGCAAATAACTTTTTATACTCAACTTTTAATCCCCTGTTCCAATAGGACTGAAAAAAATACGTGATCATTTTCAATTTGGAAAAGGTTTTTTAGAGTATAAATGGTGAAGACGCAAGGTGGGCCCACTTTTGGTCATTCTCCTTTGCTATGGCGATAGTTTGTGTTATGGGGAAGAACAGAGAATAGTTTTGTTCCCGAAACCATCCCTTAAGGGTGTAAAAATGGGGGTGGAAATAAGCTAAATGATTAATTCCACGCGGATGAAGTCGCGGCCAAAATGTAGTATTACATAAAATCCAGTATGATGGTACAACACATAGCAGTTCTTCCTACTCGGGTACATTAAGATGTTGAATATGACAATTCGCGCGACATATAACAACAGTATGACAATGTGGTCGAGTCGAGGTGGATGCACGTACCCGAGAGCTGTTTTAACACGTGCGATATCCCGATGCGGGAATGACCGCCCATCTACTACGTCATTGCATTTTTTGAATCTTCTAGATTAAAGGAAACATCGCATTCTAATCGAATGCTCTCTTTCTCTTCTTAGCATTATCCCGTTTCCTAATACATTTGGATTGGCGGGGTCTGCTACAAAAGCCTAAGGATTTGGCGAAAGTACTGGTTGTGATCGCCAGGATTCCAACCGGGAACCAGCTGGTCAACAGAGAGGTTCTTTAACCGCTGTTCTATCTTAAATCTGTGTGAAAATAACTTTTCTTTGTCTCGTTCGGCTCATTTCATCTTTTGTAAGTTGTGTAGAGTCCATGATGTATGTCATTCGTTTTGCAAGTACCTGTTGTATTGTGTTCATACGCCTTAGGTACAATGGATTTTATAATTTCATTGTGGTTTCTTGTTTTGCTTGTAGTTCTAATAACATTTTAGAACAATTATTATTTTTTGATACTGTGTAACGCCCGGGTGTAGCGCCTTCTGTCTTAACAATTTGTAACCAAGTAAAATGTTGGTTTTGGTTTTTGTCTACGAGTATTTTGTATATTGACATTTTATTAAATGTCTCACGGTAATGCCGGTAGATGGCGGTATTTTTAAAAATATATGATATTTGACGAGTTTTATCTACAGTTCCATGCTGTTTTTGATACGTCGCTACTTCTGAAATACCTTCCACAAATATGGCTGCTTCTACTTGAATGAGGCCTTTAACTGAAAAACATCATCGCCCATCCGGCCCTCCGAGCCAACACCGCCCATTATTAATATTACGGAGGTTCAGGAACGGCGACTCGGTCATTCACTTAGATGTTAGACAAGGTTTTTTTATATAGGACGTCCGGAGGCTTACAAGTACACGGCCCGCTTGACACTTGTAATACATTATGCAGGTATCACTCGCGCGATGCCACTAATACAGCAAATATTTAGGAGCTTACTGATGACCTCACTCATACGCAGGATAACAATAACCCCCCGGGACTTGTTATTTTGCTGCTGTTTTTCCACAAATGAACTTCTCACTTCCATAAGTTAGCGTTGGGATTAGCACCGCATTGTATACAGCGAGCTGCGCCAAACAGTTTACACAACGCTCCATTCACCCTATTCCCTGCACTCACTCGTCTCTCCACATCAGCGGTGTACCTTCCATCGCTGCTAAAAGCGCTTCCAAGATATACAAATTCATTCACTTGCTCCAACACTACATCATCAAACGTAATCCTAGTGTTCGTTCTGGTTGTCTTTCTTTCAAATACCGTTATTTTGGTTTTCTTCGCATTCAATTGTAAGCCTTTCAATTTGTAATTAATTAATAATCTTGTGTGTGATATTAATACTGTGTTAAATGTATTTGGTAAGTGATCACAAAAAAGTATACTCAATTTAATATTAGATTCCATAAAATACGCAAACATTTAAATTTCGTCGCACGACGAAATGAATATTAATTATCCATTTTGAATTTGTCTTTCACATTTTCACTTTTAAACTGCTCAGTGAATAAATACTTCATTTTAGTTTTACTTGTGGGTCGCATCATGATTAGAAAGAGACGTACATAGCAGGACTACGGGTACGTCACGACGGATCTCGCTCTGTGACTAGACTGGAAACAAGCATGCGGCTCAAGCTCGCATCAGATGGTAAGCTGCCGCTCGTAACACCACGGGGATGTTACTCGTGCGCTGCCAATCTTGTGACCTAAGGCTGTTTCGTCACAGTACCCAGTAATCAAGTAAATTCCAAAACATCCTACTCTTACAAATTTCTTCTGATTAAATTCGTTGTGAGTTCCAAGGCAGCTGTAGTTTAACACCCGGGACAGCAATGGACTTCACCGTTCATTGCCTTTTGGTGGTCGCCGCTGTTAATTACAGCTACACAAGAGACGCAGTGGTGGGCCTGTCCCGTTAAAAAAAAATACCAAGTATCTTCTCTGCCATATCTCACCCTTCCAACGGGAACACAGCTATATAAATAAATAAAAATAAATAAATAAAATAATAATAGTTGCTTGGCGGTAGCAATGGGTGAGACAGAGGTACCCACGCAGACGACTTTTGTACAACGTCTCCCTCTGGTAATTATCTGGTAATTCTAATTTATAAATTAAAAAAACTTTCGAATTGAAAAGTTTCACGTTTTTTGTAGTCGGGTAATAAATCTGTATTATAAGAATCTATTATACGGCAAGATATCACCACGTAAGCGGGCCGCGGTCCCTCGTGCACGACACGACTGGTGTAATCTATAAGCGAGGTGACCTCCCTGAATACAAATTTGTCCGCCGCCGCTGCGGACGGGACGTTTATCACTTTGGCTTGTTTTTCCATTGTGCGTGTAAATAGTTCAACACGGCATTCTTTTATTATTCAGTACATTACGAAACAACCAGGGAAGTACGAATGTTCTGATGTTTAGGGAAAATAAAGTTTAGAGAAGAGAAAAGTTACAGAGGTTAAGTTAAGCGGGGTAAATGTGTACGTAGCTAGTACATTCTCACGTTCTAAGTAGAACTGGTAATGTCTGTAATGAACAATGCCAGCAATGAACCGAGTGCTGTCAGGCAGCCTGACTCAATTTGTATTTAGTATATGTTTTCATTGCCTACCTCATACAATTATCAAGATAGGTAAACTTCAATGCGATTTTGTTGTTGTTCATTGCATTCATACACTTAACAAACTTATTTATCTTTGCAATTTGACAGAAATGAATCAGTGTCATTTTATCGCTTATGCAATTTACTGTCAACTTTATCATCTAAGAGGTTCATTGTTGAAATTTAAAAAGTTCCAGAACGAAAACAAACACGTATATGCAGCATTTATTCGATATAGGTCGTTGTTGTCGCGTGCCATTTTAGGTGAGCTGCCCTTAGAAAGTTGTTGCGCTCTCCTACGAGAATAAGGTAACCAGGAAAATAGCAGGGAGTTGCTGCAATACCTTCGGAGCGGATAACGCACGGGCAACTTTTCCTTGTGTTGCAATCATATTGATTCTGGTGACTGCTTCACGTTCAGCGAACCGTAATTAGTTTGAAAAGAACTTGTCTTTTCGTCGCATCACTTTTCTTGCAATCCTTCAATTCCTATCTTACCTCCAAGTCTCAGCTCAGCAGCCGCCTGTGCAGTATCCAGATCTCTCTCGGCGAAGCACTGGTACATTCCTCTATGAACTCTCAGGACAGAGTGGACCCTTAGCACTCGTTCTACTCCTCCCACTGGTACGCCATCGTGAAGCCATCGGATTCTCGCATCGCCGCCTTCCACCGAGCAGTTGAAAGACACCGAACTCCCCGAATTAGCTACCTGTGAAGAAAAACAAATGCACCGTCAAATATACTTCATATTATTTAATTATATCTTATATGAATAACATATTCATTAGAAGAGGCAACCTAATCGTAAGAATTCTCTTGCTAGCTTGATATCAATGACTTACAACTACTAATAAATAAATCTACATACACATTAATATTTTTTTATTTATTATGTATGTATGTATATCTTCACGCCAGGTCCCTTGCGGGGTAGCCAAGCCGAGCACTATAAGACGCGGTCCTTACATACTTCACTCGCTTCTGTAACATTATAATTATGTATTTATTGTCATCTTAAATTCTACGTCCCTTGCACTTCCAGTCACGCAGACGTAACGCAGTGGTACACGAAAATATATAAATGTCAAACTACTTTTATCTACATAATACTCTATAAATAACTCAATAATGCCACACATGCTACATCAACCCTAACTCATCCCATTGCAGTGATACGAGTTTCCCTTCAACCGAAAGGTTTTAGAGCGTACTCCAACACGCTGCTCAAATGAAGATTGGCAGTGTTTTCAAGTCGCCCGAGGGCCACCGACTTAGCTTAACGACCGTCATCTATCGACAATAGCCGGGACCGACGACTTAACGTGCCCTCCGAAGCACGGAGAAACTCGAGATAGATAAACCCATTCATAGACACGCTGCGGTCGACTTTGCTTAACCTGCGTATTTGATTAGAATGATATGCGCAACGACGCCATCGAACTCTCATCGCGACGATTCTTACATATAGCTCGCGGAGCAGCCTGCTACATAATTAGTATTTCTAGTATGATTGAATATGTTAATTTTCTATCTATCTCTATCTATACTATAATTGCGAGAGTCAGGTCGCATATCACTTCCAATTTATAGTATCTAACCATCCCGATCACAAAGAACGTTGGACACATGAGTGAGTAGAATATACATGTAATTTTATGTACATTAAATAGAAGAGACATACAATGCACCAAAAGAAAAATACATAAAAACAAAAAAGTCGCAAGGGCGGTATTATCGCGATGCGATCTCGTCCAGACAACCTTTGGGTAGAGAAGAAGTAAGGAAACAAGGTAGGGCGGCGCAGAGCAAAACTTAAGGAAAATAAAAGTAATTATATATATATATATATATAGATATATACATAAATGAATACATAAACATACATATATATATATATATATATATATGGAACTAATGAGACTGAGGGGAAAGGCAGGAAAAATTAAGGTGATTACGTAATGTTAAGAGAAAGATAGTGAAGTTTTACAAGATGTTTGAAGGATCGAAGTGATTGAGCACTCCTTATATCAAACGGCAAAGAATTGGTATGGTGTTTTAAGATGGAGTAAAAGTGCACTACGCAAGGTACGATCCTGTGAATCGCTGTGAAACACAAAACGTTCCTTTAAATAGGTTGGGGTAGCAGGGTCAAAGAGGATAGAATAAAGAAGGGAAAGGCTGTGCCAGTTACGACGAAGTCTTATAGGGAGCCACTTGAGCTGAAGACGAAACTCAGAAACATGATCATATTTGCGAAGTCAAGAGAAAGAGTAAATGAAGAAGCAAGAAAAGATAAAGAGCAAGCTCACACCTATTTTGAATGGTTAATGACATAAGTACCGATAGCAGTATCAGGGCAGTCCAGTAACTCCTTAAAATATCTTACACGTCATCATGAATGTGAAGAAGAAGTGCCCACTCCCATCTTTATAGCCAAAACAAAGGAGGCTCGGATAAAATGAAATGGCGGGTGTACATCATTGTTTAATAAGGAGCAGAACACCTGGGGACTTCCCGTCAACTAGCAAGCCATGCCTTGACAAATGGAAGGTACGGAACAGGGCTACTTAAAAAGCAGCCTAACTGGCGAACTACATCACAGCGTATTTCTGAGAGCTTTAAAGTATTTCTCGATGGGTTTTTGAAATGGTGATTTCTATCTATCTATAACTTTACGCCAAATTCTTTGCGGGATAGGCAGAGAAAACCGAGCGCCACGTAACTCGATCCTTACATACCACACTCGCTTCTTTAACATTCATTGCTCTTTTCATGCACGCTCGCAGGTTTCTAGGTCTCCTGACATCACCTTCTGATAGAACACGACCAATTTGATCATGGTAGGTAAGTCTTGGTCTTCCTCGGCTCCTACATCCTTCCACTTTTGCATTGTATATCTAGTTCGTCATTCTTTCATCCTGCATTCTTTCTACATGTCCGTACCAACGGAGCATGCCTCTTCTTATTTTAACACCGACGCTCTCTTTCTTACCAACTTTTCAAATGGTGATTTCACTTCCAAAAACAACCTTAATAGTTAATTCAGGCATTATTTTTTGAAAGTTAAATATACAGGCATGATTTAAATTACTTTCAGTACTTCCGCTACAATTAGGTCATACCAACTAGCGTCGGTGTGCTCTGGCCATCTCTGGTACTGATGGTGGTTGCAAAATGACTAAAGCAGTCAGCGATGGCATGCATCTACTAATATGTGGTAGTGGGTGCCGGCAAGCATTATTTCTCTTGAACTAATCTGTGGCGGACGCACACAAAGTAGATTGAGGTTGTTAAAAGATTTTATGGTACCAAGAGTGGCACTTGTTGTACAGATAATAGTTAAACGGGTTGTAGTGGTGCAAATGATATCATTTGAATTTTGAGCAGCAGTGCTTGCCCGGTCGATATAGAACCGATCTATTGATCAACGAGTCGCCAGTTCCAATCCTGACAGGTGTAACTAAATTCGTGTTTTCGGAGAAAGTTTCGGAGAAAGTTTCGGAGAAAGTTTCGGAGAAAGTAACAAAGGTTAGGTCTACCCTCTGGATCGTGTAGATCTCGAGGCAGTCGCTCCATGAAAAAATCAGTATCTTCGCCAAATCCATTAGGAAACGAGATGACGCTAAAAAGAAGGAGAAGAGGATCGTTTGAATTTTGAATACATTATATATGTCTCACATCATGAATTTAGATAAAATAATGTATTGTTTACTATTAAAACACACAAAATTACCAAATATACTACGTCCGGAGGCACACAAGCATACGGCCCACCTGATATAAAGCGGGTACCGTAGCCTATTAACGCTTGCGATATATTATGTATAACTCGTGCGATGCCTCCTCTGCTGCTTACACAGCAACTCCTTGGGCGCTTACTGGTGACCTCACTCACACGCAGGAACACAACAACCCTCTAGGGAGTTGTTATTTGGCTGCGGTTTTCTGTGAGATTGAGGTACTTCCCCAGACGGGCTACTTTTTCTGTTAAAACATCCAGACCAAGACAAATAGACATGTGCATGCACACAAATGTTTGCCTCGTGTGGGAATCGCACCCACGAGCATTGGTATCAAAGTCGGATCATTCACGACTGAGCCACCGAAGCTCGTCAAAATTTGGCTGTGATATTTACCAATGAATATTGAACTAAGAAGTTCAACATTATTTATTGTATCAAAAATACAATGAGAGCGAGCAAACCGAGAGAATATTGAGGGCACATTAATTAAGAGTGGAGATGCAAATTGCCGTTATTTGTTTATTCAAATCGATTATTCAAGAGAGCCTGTTCCCGGCTGGAAGTGACCGCTTTTGGCAAAGCATCAAAGACAATTCGTTCCGGTTCGATCTCATGAATAATGCAGACGGAGGCGTCAGTCGTCGGCGCGTCACCGCCGGATGGAATTATGTGGTACTTCGATTTGCATGTGACAAAAGCAAATATAAGGTACTGAAATTAAATTTCGTTTGTTTCAGACATTGCTACAATAATATATATGTACTAGAATAGGATGTCAAGCGTGGGTTCTTATAAGGGTTTCCCCTTTAAGGATCACTTTGTTGTCCGTCTGTCTATCAAGACCCTTTTTCTCAGGGACAGGTGGAGCTATCAAGCTGAAATTAATATCAAATACTCAGTTTTTCAATCCATTCGAAAAAGTAAACTTCTAAGTCAACGCAATCAAAAACACGGCTGTGTATGCCTCGTTTATGCGCATATTTTGACACTCCCAAGGGAATCAAAACCTATATAATTCTCGTTGACCTAGAATCATGAAATTTTGTAAGGAGTAAGGTATGTAGTATGTAGCACAAGTTAAGGAAATATTCGAAAACCATAAATTTGTAGTTACATCACAAAAAGATTGCGAAAATAATTTACGAAAATACTTATTTACGAACCCTCAGAGAGCGAGTCGCACTCACACTTCACGGATTTTTTTATACAGGTAAAGATGTTGATTAGATAAAGATAAAATTAGTTTAGTTATTTAATACTAAGCTAGTTAGTTAATTCAGGTTTGTTATGACACAAACTATTGTAATTTATAAAGTGTTTTTCGGCGAAATATATATTAGTTATATATCCCTTTACAGTTGTTTTGGGCGCAACTTCAAAATGTATTTTAATCGATTACAATAAAGAGAAGGTTTTCTATTTCGTTGTATGTATTTTTGTTATGTATTTTAGCCAAGATTTCAGAAACAGTTCAACGTATTTGTATAATTCCGATAAGGCTTATCTGAATTCGATATCGTCGTATTTATTGATTAGTATAAATATTACAGCAAAAAAGCACTTTTAAAACCACCCATATTTGAGACTTTGTTTTGTTTTTGACGAGCTCGGTGACGCAGTGGTGAAACGCGCTGTTACGCTACTTTGACACTAATGCTGGTGGATTCGAATCCCACACAATACAAACATTTGTGTGCATGAACATGTCTGTTTGTCTTGGTCTGAATATTTTCTATGTATAATAAGTATGTATTTACAAAAAAAAAATATTTACGTCTATTTGTCAGTCGTCTAGTACCCATAACACAAGATTCGCTTACTTTGGGGCTAGATGGCGCTGTGTAATTTGTCCGACAATATTTATTATTATTTATTTATGATGATTTTTCTTACATGAGATGATTGACGATTTCATATATTTTTAGCGAAGATTTGATGTAGAAACGACGAAGATTTTTAATGAATGTACTAAATAATGTACTAAAAATTATCAGAAACATTTTAGATAAGTGAAAGTAACTTCAATGAATTCGATTCCACTTTTAATCTAAAAGGTTTTCATTAACATTTTAAAAGAGAGCTGGATGGCATCGTCGCGCGTCATTCTAACTAAATACACAGGTTAAGCAACGTCGATAGCAGCCTGTTTATGGATGGGTTTATCTATCCCGAGTGTCTCCGTGGTCGGAGGGCACGTTAAGCCGTCGGCCCCGGCTGCTGTAGATACAGTCGTTAAGCTAAGTCAGTGGCCCTCGGGCGGCTTCCAAATACTGGCCTCCGCCAATCTGCATTTGAGCAGCGTGGTGGAGTATGCTCTGAACCCCTTCGGTTGAAGGGAGACCCGTATCCCTGCAGTGGGATGAGTAAGAGTTGATGTGGATGGATGGAATCATTAAATCTTCATCTCCACCTAGTGAGTTTCGAGGTGTATTTTTCTATTGTAAATATATTGAGGAGTACATCAACGCTTATAACTTATACTTTATATGCAGATAATTATTTATTAGATTCATGTGACACAACTTTTTGTAATTTTCAATTTTTTAAAAGTTAATATTCAGATATAAACAGGTTTACATGACTTGTTAAACATAGACTTAAACATAGATGTATCCTAGTTAGTTAGTAAGCTTATATATAAGAGAATTTATAAGTTGGATACATCAGTTTTTCAATAAATGTTTTATTTATGTTCATTATTTCATTCGTCATTGAATTTGAATCACGCCTGAGACTGACAGACCACGACATCTTAGATTTTAATTATGTGATGATTCAATTTGAGTGATCACAGGATAGACATCTAATTTGTCCATATATCTGTTTGGGGTTGTCTCATCTCTAATGCAGGTAGAATCACCAGTTGTAGACGTACGGTCACAGGCGAGCACGCTTGGGTTTGATTTACTACAAATTTTGTCATCAACTGATTACATCTTTTTTTTATACCACTAAGGTGGCAATCGGCCTGCCTGATGGTAAACAATCACCGTAGTCTATGGACTTTTGCAACGCTAGGGGTGTCACTCTAAAAACCTCATCACGCATTTCTTGACCAACCCCATGTTGTAGTCTCGGCTAAAACCTCGGCTGGGAGTTATTTTCACAGCTTGAGAATTCTCGTTAGAAAACTTCTCTGGAACCGCAGAGTACGCGACCATTGCGGTTCCCGCGTGTGAGAGTGAACTCCTCGCCGTCGACGAGGGGTGCGGTTATAAAAAGTAGCTGTCGGCATCATATTGAACAATTCTTCAGAACACAACCCGCACTGTGCACTTGAGCACTTCGCTTAACTTCTGTTTTGGACTAGTGCGATACACCCAATTACACCTTCTGGCCCTTCAAAAGAATGCGTATAACAAGTAAAATATTACAAAGCATTTTACTTGTACAGCCCAAAGTGGATGAATTTAATTAGAGTTGCTTGAAAGTCCGCTGAAAAGACTGAAATTAATCATCTTGCTTCAATAATTCTTGACATTAATTTGTAACAAGTATTCATAATTCATAAAGTTAATTTAATATTATTAACATGTGTTTATTAGATCTATCTGTATTTATTTATGTCTTCACGCCAGATTCCTTATTAAGTTGGCAGAGATAACCGATTACTAAATACCTCGCTTACACACTGTACATGCTTCTTTAACAATCTTAGCACTTTGTGCACACTCATTTTTGAAGCTCCTGACATCACCTTCTGATAAAACACGAGCAGTTTAGCATTTTTCGTCGCATACGTCATTCCACATTCGCTTTGTATCTGTTTCGGCACTCTTTCATCTTGCATTCTTTAGACATGTTCAAACCAACAGGGCTTACCTCATCTTATCTTAATACCGGTATTCACCAGAATTTTTAAGAGAGGTAGGGGGCATCAAAGCAGCCCGTCTGGGGAAGTAGCTCCACCTCATACAAAACCGCAGCCAAATACCAACTCCCTAGAGGATTGTCGAGTTCCTGCGTGTGAGTGAGGTCACCAGGAAGCTCCCAAGGAGTTGCTGTGTAAGCAGCAGAGGAGGCATCGCACGAGTGATACTTAATATATCGCAAGCGTTAATAAGTTACGGTACCCGCTTTACATCAGGTGGGCCGTGTGCTTGTATGCCTCTCGACGTAGTATAAAAAAATATAACTATTTTCAACCAAAATGCGATCGGGATTCGTGTCAAATTTGTAGCGTATGTAACGCTAGATGGTCGTATTAGACAGCGTCAATATTTAAAAAGAAAGAGGCGCCTCCGCATGGTTTCGGATACATCAAATAGAGCGCGAGATGAGAGATCAAAGAAGGTTGTCAGTAGGCCAAAGAAGCGGTGACCGTGCATGTACAGAGATAAAAAGGTTAGAAAAGCTAATAGAGTGCTTATAGATCATCCAATCATGTGGTTTTCAGTGTCTTCTGCTATCATCCAAGAATTTGCTGGGTTGCCAAATGTTGGCCACGGTATAATAAGAAAATTCGGCTCATGTGACCCAAAGGTCGGTGGAGCTATGGGAAAGTGGTGGAACTCCTCCCCAAGAAATAGCAGTTCTGTTTAAATTTTTGTTGAGAAAAAACATCAAAAATCTGTGCGCGAACGGATTCACTAGATGGCTTTTTTCAGGAGAGGTAGGGCGCATAAAAGGTGTATCTAGGGAAGTCCCTCCACCTCACAGAAAACTGCAGCCAAAGTACAACTCCCTAGAAGGTTGTTGTGTTGCTATGCGTGAATCAGGTTACCAGTAAGCTCCTAAGGAGTTATTGTGTTAGCAGCAGAGGTGGCATCGCACGAGTGACATTAAATGTATTATAAGCGTTAAAACTATGGTTACCACTTTACATCGGGCGGACCGTAAGCTTGTATGGCTCCCGAAATTGTATAAAAAAGCGCTATTATCACAAAAATCTTTATTTCTTTTTACATTTTGCTTCAAATTAACACATTACATTGTGCCTGAATTAGAGGACTTCGCTTCCGTAGCTCAACAACAGACCAATAAATACGCGTTTATAAACTTTACTTCAGGCCAAATCCCTTGCGGGGTAGGCAGAGAGAACCGAGCGCCATAAGACGTGGTCCTTACACACTTCACTCGCTTCATACATAACTCTTTTCAAGCCCGCCTTCTGATAAAACACGACCAATTTGGTCACGGTAGGTCAGTCTCGGTCTTCATCGGCTCCTACATTCTTCCACTTTCGCATTGCATGTCTGTTTCGTCATTATTTCATCCTGCATTATTTCTAACCGTCCGAACCAACGGAGCCTTATCTTATCTCAACACAGACCTACCTTTACTACAATCTCAAATACTTATAACTAGCGGACGTGTACCTTTATCTGCAGGGCAAGTACCATCAACCGGTATGTGTCTCGGGACACGTGACCTGAATACTTATTTTTCAATTTCTCGGCGCGAGATCGGCGTGTGACGAGAATTCAGCATGCCGCCGAGCGGAGCTCGCGTTTGTTTACGTGATGCTAGCTCGGGTTTGTGTTCATATGTAACTTTTTTTTTATACAACGCGGGAGGCATTCAAGCATACGACCTAATATAAAGCAGTTACCGTAGCCTATTAACACTTGTAATTGGCAGAGCTGCGATAGCCAGCGGAGCCACATTACCCTCAAAATTGCAGTTTGGGGTAGACTGATGTCATCCAGCTAGCGTTTAGACGGTAATAGTGACAAACTCCAAAATCGACACACTAATAGCTTACATATTGTAGTTTTGTATCCTTTAATTTGAAATTTAAATGTTCGTTGGTGAGGAAGAACGGTCCAAAATCATTCCAATTAGAAAAAAAAACATATGGGAAAACGTATGGCCGGCCACTCTGCAGTGCAGAGTCTGCACTGCACTCCCATCAACAGAAAAAGTAACAGCACTCGTCGCTAGATGTCGTACAGGGTTCCATATATTTTTAAAAATTAAAAAATTAAAAATAAAATATTTAAATATTTTTTAAATTTAAAAAATATCAGCTCTGCCTACACAGCTTGCTGTTATTTACTAGTATAGGTATCACTCGCGAAATGCCTCCTCTGCTGCTTACACAGCTACTCCTTAGGAGCTCACTGGTGACCTCACTCACACACAGGAACACAACAACCCTCTAGTGAGTTGTTATATGGCTGCGGTTTTCTGTGAGGTGGTGGTCGGTGGCCCAGACGGGCTATTTTGATGCGCCCAGAATACAGAATGAAAAAATGACAAATCAGATATATATAGCAAAAGTGGAGGGATGTAGAAGCCGAGGAAGGCCAAGACCTACCTAAAATGACCAAATTGGTCGTGTTCTATCAGAACGTGATGTCAGGAGATCTGCCCGGCAACGGATTTGGGTGAAGTTATAGATTGATAGATAGAAAGCTCAGAGCTTCTCTTTCTTTCTTTAGAGCATATCTAAATATCTTTGAAGGCGATTACAGTTAACATATACAATGAGAGCAGATTACCACTACCAAATCGTAATATATGCCTGATGGCGATCCAATCTCCATGTCGTCAGCTCGACCCTGACTTCGAACTGGATCTATCTCTTCTTCCTACCGTTATCACGTTATCTAATCCAGCTTTTAGGGAAATACTGATTTTGACATTTCTTTATCTCAAAAGCTCATACAATATGCCTCCACTTCGACCGATCTTCCATCCCTGCCTCCCGATGCGAATGGATGAATATCCGCATTAGACATAGGAGACAGACTCCTGTCAGGTCATTGTATCTCACGATTGAATTTTCCACTTTTAACCGATTAGATATGATAAGATGATGTATTTGCTTAAACATGTGTAATTTATACATCAGATACATAGGTGCAAAGATGTACAATGGATGTTGGTCTGCATAAAACTAGGTTCAACATGTTTTGCTGTGATACAGCGTGCAAATACCTATATGTTCCGTTATTAATTAATAATACTAATGTCAATGTTCTATGTTAATACATTACAACAATTAGAAAGCAAATTTCAAACGTAACATTAATATTGATAATTAATTTTGTTTTAATAAAATATAATATAGAATTAATCAGTTAAAATTTATCAGTCGCGTATTCACATATGTTATAATAGTATTTGCCAGTCAGTAACCTTTTAAATCTCATTTTAAATATATTTGCACTTAGTTCCTTGTACCTTTCGGGAATTTTATAATACATTTTTGGAGCCATCCACATTGCTCTTTTGCAGCATAGTTGTTTTGGCAGGCGGCAACCAAAGTCTATTTTTGTTGCGTACATTTCGAATGACTTTGACTTTTACTTGAGGGAAGAGACAGATTTTAGTAATTCTCTCTTCAGATTCCAGTGATCGAACTCACGCAGTATATATTACGATCCTCATGGTGTCTACACCGGATTATGTCTCAGCTCATGTTTTTGGTATTTGACGAGCTCGGTGGCTCAGTTGTGAATGACGCGACTTTTACACCAATGCTCGTGGGTCCGATTCCCACACAAGGCAAACATTTGTGTGCATGAACATGTCTGTTTGTCTGGGTCTGGATGTTTTATGAGAGTTCGTCTGGGGAAGTACCTCCACCTCACAGAAAACCGCAGCCAAATAACAACTCCCTAGAGGGTTGTTGTGTTCCTGCGTGTGAGTGAGGTCACCAGTAAGTAAGCTCCCAAGGAGTTGCTGTGTGAGGAGGCATCGCGCGAGTGATACTTAATATATCCCAAGCGTTGATAGGCTACGGTAACCGCTTTATATCAGGTGGGTAGTATGCTTGTATGCCTCCCGACGTAGTATAAAAAAAAATATTGGAGATACAACTATCACTAATTTGCGATGCAACCCATTCAACGTACTGCTATACTTGATGTAAAGCCTTAAGGCATCTATCAATACGTAGTCTTAAACAAATATAAGGGAAAATACTTAAGTTTGTGGTAGTTTTCCTTACTTGCAATTGGGGGTGTACGTTGACTATGAGCCGAGACCTCACTCTCAGCCTGGCGTCTCGCCGCTGCTCCCCGTACTGGTTGTGGGCCCGGCACGTCCACACGCCCGCGTCCGCCTGCTGCGCGCGCCGGATGATCAGCACCTGCTCTGACACCGATATCCTGATGCTGTTGGAGACGGGGCTGAGGCGGCCGTTCGTGTGACGGAACCAGCTGTAGGATATTAACTACAATTGAAAAAACAATGTATCCGTGATCCCATTTTGTTTACTGGCAAGCTTCAAAAGCTTCCCATTTGAATTATTATCAAAAAAATTGCTTGCTTGTAAAGTTGGTATACGGACGATAATTTTACGTGAAAACGTCATAAGAAAACATTCAACAGTTGACAAAACAGTTCACGTGTAGGTTATATGCTGCCGCTGTCTCTCTTCTACTCGGACGTATCGGCCGATGGAGTGGAAGAGAGATAGATGCGTCACAAGCCGAACGCTTAGGCCGATCGTGCCTCTCTATCCCTTGTTCCACGCTCTCGCTTGCACACTCGGCTCAGGCGGAACGTGACACTTTTTCCTGCGTACTGCCGGCGTTCATCGATTTATAAGACGTTATCACGTCAAAAATAATTGAACGACTCAACTTTGACTTTGTATAAAAAAAAGGTTATTTTCCGAAAGTAAAATTTACTGGCGATTTATTCTAAACTATTTTGTATTCTTCTTCTGGTGATTAGTTCATGGGAACTAGAGTTAGTACCGTGCTCTTGTAACGACTAACATCTGCATCGCCTAAAGTTGCCTCATGCAGAAACGAGACACGTGTCGCAGATACGAGCGGAACAACCAGGGCAGCAATGGTGGCAGCTGCATACGGTTCACATTTCAGATAGCGAAAACTGGCAGTGACGACCGAAGCAATGATGTCAGCGGCGGCATGCATCTACTAACGGTAGTTGGTGGGTCACGGCTGGCAGTAGTTCGCACGAACTAATCGGTAGCGGAAGCACCCAAAGTAGTTTAGATAAAGAATGAAATGTTACTTAATGTTAATATGAAATGGAATACAGTAAATTGCACAACAAAAAAATACTCGTAGATGTAAAATGCTGGAATAGGCGTTAAATTATTGAGTTAATGTATTTCAGTATTTTTCATGTACACTTACTATTTTGTAAGTTAGGTTACATCTAGTTCGCCGACAGGTCCCATAGAAACTTTATGATGGCTCATTAGTAGGACTCGTGTCTATCTATAACGTCGCGCCAAATCCCTAGCGGTGTAGGCAGAGACAACCGAGCCTTGATCCTTACACACCTCAATCGCTACTTTAACATTCATCGTTTTTCATACACGCACCCTGATTTCCTTCTGATAGAACAAGATCAATTTGGTCCTGATAGGTAAGTGTTTCTATTTCAACTTGACTCAGACCCGTGTCAGACAGATGTAATTACTTAAGAGTGTTAGATTAGATGAGATTAGTTTCAGGCGTAGTTTTGCGCAAGACAAAATTAAAAATTTTGCGCTTTTGCGGTGGCAGTGGTACAGTGGTTAGTAATATTATTTTGATACCAACGGTCGTGGGTTCGATTCCCACACAGGACAAACATTTGGTGCATAAACATTTCTGCTCGACTTAGCTTGGCTATTTTTAAAAAGGGTAGGGCGTATCAAAGGAGCATCTTTTTTTATACAACGTCGGGAGGCATACATGCATACAGCCCACCTTATGTAAAGTAGTTACTGTAGATTATTAGTGCTTGCAATATATTAATTATCACTCGCGCGATGCCTCCTCTGCTGCTTACACAGCAATTGCTTAGGAGCTTACTGGTGATCTCACTCACATGCAGGAACACAACAACCCTCTAGGGAGCTGTTATTTGGCTGCGGTTTTCTGTGAGGTGGAGGTACTTCTCCAGCCGGGCTGCTTTGTTGCACCCTACCTCTCTTAAAACATCCACACCAAGGCAAACTGACATGTTCATGCACACAAATGTTTATCTTGTGTACAATTATCTTGTGTTAAAGATTTATTGTCCTTTTGATGCACGCTCGCTGGTTTCTATGACTTATAACATCACAGGGTTTTTAACCACTGAATTTTCAAATTATTACGGGATTTTAAATTTTCAAGTACCTGTATGTGGGTGGCGGGCTGCCGATGGCGCAGCACACCAGCCTTATGTCGCCGCCCTGGGGGACCACCTCGTCTTCGGAGACTGTCAACATCCTTGGCGCCATGCTGCCCGAGGGTTCTGTGTGAACAATGGCGATTATGTAGAGCTATTGAAAAATACCAAAAAAAAAAAAAGCCCAAGCATACGGCCCAATTGATGTTTGCACATCACAGAAAAACGTAGCTATGTAACAATTCCGTGAGTGTTTGTTGTGTTTCTGCGAGTGAGCTGCGTTACCACTAGTCTCATCAGGAGTCACTGTGATAGCAGCTAGGGTGGCAAACGCACGAGTGATGCTTCCTGTGTTGGAACCAATGGTAACCAGTTTCTATTGGGTGGATCGTACACTTAAATACCTGCTATAGAGCCTTAAATGGTTGAATATTGTAGGCTACGAAAAACTATTGACGTGAATTGGACAATATTTTTTTGTTATCTTGCGGAAGTTTCCGTTTTATACAACATAGAACTCACTTGATGTAAAGCGGTTACAATACATTAAGCAGTACTTGTGCGATGCCACCTCTGCTGCTAATACAGCAACTCCTTAGAATCTTACTGGTGACCTCACTCACTCGCAGAAACATAACCACCAGGGGAGTTTATTGGCTTCGATTTTCTCTGAGGTGGAGGGCTGCTTCGATGCCCCCTACGTCTCTTAAATGAAGTAAATTTGACATGACCTAGACCAGTGTACGGAAGATTATTAATAACATCTACAGCCTGCCTCAATGACAGGTGATAAACCAGTGACCAGAACAGTCAGGCCACTATATCTATTTCGGTGGCGGGTGCATGCGGCTCCAGATGGCGAGCAATAGCGGAGATGACGGCAGCTTTATAAGAGCTGAAAACTGGCTCTCGCTAAAATTATAAACATTTATGTCGGCTTAAATTACCTAAAACAAAATCACATTTAGTCCGGTCTGTGTCATTATGTCTACTCTACTAACATATTTTTGATACGTCCAAAAAATTCGTACACAAGTTACAAAAAAAGGGGGATTCATTTTATACACAGTAGAAACATAGCGATAAGGAATACACAATTTTTGTACAAAAATAAAACATCGGAGAAACTTATCATCTACGTGGTGTTTCCTCGTTCCGAGAGAGAGAGCTAGAGAATAGCCACAGAAAGTATATCTAGAGACACTTAAGATGAATAAGATTATAGAATTAGATGATGTGTACATTTTTAGTTAATGGTGCTTCTTGAATAAGGTTCGACGAGCTCGGTGGCTCAGTCGTGAGTGACGCGACTTTGAAACCAACACTCGTGGGTTCGATTCCCGCACATGGCAAACATTTGTGTGCATAAACATGTCTGTTTGCCTTGGTTGTTTGAGTGTTTTATGAGAGGTAAGGCGCATCAAAGCAGCTTCTGGGGAAGTACCTCCACCTCCTCCTCCACGTTCCTGCGTATGAGTGAGGTCACCAGTAAGCTCCCAAGGAGCAGCAGGAGAGGCATTGCGCCAGTGATACTTAATATTTATAGGCTACGGTAACCGCTTTACATCAGGTGGGCCGTATGCTTGTATGCTTTCCGAAGTAGTATAAAAAAACCTCGGGGTAAGTTGCTAGTTAATTTATTATTATTCATGTATTTATGTTAATTTTGAATATGTAAAGCAGTAGAGTTTGTTTGTTGGTTTGAACGTACTAATCTCTGCAAGAGCCGGTAAATGGTAGATTTGAAAAATATTTTTGTATTTGATAGCCCAACTCTTGAGAAAGGTTATATTCAATATCACGATACCACTTTTAAAAACTCAGAAAAAATAATAAATGTAAGAAAAATCGGTTCCCAAGGGTTCGGCGCGATCGAAGTCGCGGGGTTTTCCCGAGAGACAGTTACAGTATGGGGTTCTTCAAGAAAGGCGAAGAGGAAGAGGGTTTTGAAGACGGTTTTTTACAGAATCGGCAACGTACGATTTACACCTTTTAGTGTTGCTACTGCCCGTTGGCTACGGTAATTGCTTATCACCTGGTAGGCCGAATGCATCGCCACCTTAGGGGTATAAAGAAGCTAAACTTTAAAAAAAAGTCGAAGAAAATATCCAATGTCAAGTCGTAATGTTATTAGAAACGTACGTGAAACAGAAATGACAGCTGGTTCGCTTCTTCTCTTGTCCCCCGTGAGGGTGTGCTGCGCTTCACAAGAGTACGATGTACCTTCGTCTGGTCTCGCATCCCGCACCACCAGGATGTCTCCGCGGCTACCGCCCACTACGTAGCGCCCTCCTGGAAAAATAAATGATGTTAATACTATTTTTTTATACTACATCGGGGGGCATACAAGCATACGGCCCGCCTGAATTAAAGCGGATACCATATTCTACTAACGCATACGATATATTAAGTATCACTCCTACGATGCTTCCTCTGCTGCTTACACAGCAACTCCTTGTGAGCTTACTGGTGACCTCACTCACACGCAGGAACAGATTTCGGGGGTTGATGCTACTCACGTCCGCAGGCTTTACCCTAGTTTCCCTGCACGTGACCCCTGGGTGGTGCTAATCGAGTAGCAAATTTTCTGGTGGTAGACCCTGTTGTAGAAGGGTCATCCAGTGACAGTTACCACCATGCAGATGTGAAAATCCCGCCATAGTGACTCGTTCTCATCCCCGTTCGAGTCGCGTTCCGGAGTCAGCACTGCACGAACTGGGCCGAGAGGATCATCGTCGCAACAAATGTGGGACCATGTGGTTGTTTAAACGGAGGTATGTTCGGGCCGCGCGAGCTGATCCGCCGGCCAGGGAGACCCGTAGAAACGGTGGTGCCGCTGGCCGCCCGTGGCATAGTACAAGGGCCCAATTGGGTCTAACCAACCCAAGAGGCTGCCCTACCAGGTCACGCATAATCCCGGAGTGGTTCGTCGTGCCGGGTGGTGCCCGGTTATGGTGGGACCCGGCGACTATTTCTGGGGGGGTATGGGGTCTCCCATACGGCGTCATTCCGTCCGGCGGGTCAGCCAATGCGACTTCGAACTACGTAGGACCAACTGCGCACATGCCTACAAGCGCTATCTAACATCCACGCTTTGTCCGTCTTTGTTGCTGCGTTAATCGTCTTTTTTCACGCCTCTTTTTCTTTGCCCTTCCAACTCCTCTTCCTCCCTAATAATCGTTTTTCGTAATAAAATGACAGCACAGCATACGTATAGAGGATCTACAGCGGCATCTTTCTCTCCCACCAATAACAAACTTTTTGAGGTAGAGTTCGCCAACATCCGCGGACTTCATTCTAACCTCAATGCCGTCCACCATCATCTCGAGACGACTAAACCCGCATTACTCTTCCTCACGGAGACACAAATAAGCCGCCCCGCTGACACAGCATACTTACAGGCTATGTACTGGAAGAATCTTTCCGTCCTAAAGCCGGTGTATGCTTGTTTGCTAGGGCGGATGTTTGCTGTCGCCGCCTGAGCTGTCTTGAGGACCCTTCTCTATCCACCCTCTGGGTGCTCGTAAACCTGGGCTCTATGAACCGAATTTACGTGTGCCTTTATCGTTCCCATTCTGGACATACCGAGACATCTCGACTCTTTGAATACCTGAGTCGAGCAGTTGACGAGGCTCAGGAGCGGTTCCCTTATGCCGAAATTGTGATTCTGGGTGACTTTAATGCCCACCATGAGGCCTGGCTCGATTCCTTCAAAATTGACCACGCAGGGCGAGCCACGCATGCCTTCGCTCTCACGCATGACTTGACTCAACTAGTAAACCAACCCACTAGGATACCCGATATTGTTGGTCAAGCGCCCTCGTTACTAGACCTCCTGCTGACGAGTGACCCAGTCGGATATGAGGTGCGGGTGCGTGCTCCTCTTGGATCCTCCGATCATTGTTTGGTTCGTGCCATGGTTCCTCTGGCGGCTCCGACGCCATCAGTCGAAATAAGGAGACGGCTCTGGCATTACTCTTCGGCAGACTGGGATGGCATGCGTGATTATTTCGCCTCTGTTCCATGGAGGCAGCATTGCTTTGAGGGAAAAACCGTTTCAGAGAGTGCGTCGGCCATAGCTGGTGAGGTCCTATTGGGTATGGACTATTACATACCCACTACGAATGTTACCGGTGGAGGTAGATCTCGGCCCTGGTTCAATCGCGAATGCGCGGACGCTGTCGAACGGAAACAAGTGGCGTATCGCGCTTGGATTAGGTCTCGCAATTGTCACGACCCTCACGTGGAGTCCCTCAAGGCGACCTATAACAAGGCCACCAAGGAATGTAAGAGGGCTTACATAAGAGCTGATGCGCAACGGGTTGCGCGGATTGGTCGGGAGCTCGTGTCCCATCCTGCGGGTAGTCGTGGCTACTGGCGCTTGGCCAAACCTGTTCAATCCAATTTTGCCGCCATTACGGTATCCGGACGGGACACTCGCCTACCAGGCGCAGGAGAAAGCCAATCTTCTCGCTGATCTCTTCGCGGCCAATTCGCGTATCGATGATTGTGGTGCACTACCACCCGAAATTGCTAATTGTGGGACAACGATGCCAGACATACACATTAGGCAACGTGATGTCCGCGCAGCGCTGCAATCACTCGATGTGCGAAAGGCTAGTGGCCCCGACGGTATCTCGGCCGTGGTGCTCAGGAACTGTGCCCCTGAACTTGCTCCTGTGCTAACTCGCCTCTATAAAATGTCGTACGCCTCGGGGATCGTGCCGGAGGCCTGGAGAGAGGCGAACATACAACCGGTCCCCAAAAAAGGTGATCGGTCTGACCCTGCCAACTACCGACCCATAGCTGTCACCTCCATTCTCTGCAAGGTATTTGAGCGGATTATAAATACTCAACTAATCCGCTACCTGGAAGATCACTCGTTAATTAACGACCGCCAATACGGGTTCAGACCAAATCGGTCTACGGGTGACCTTCTAGCGTATGTAACTCACCTGTGGGGTGAAGCTATGGACAAGCATGGCGAATCTTTGGCAATCAGCCTAGACATTGCCAAAGCTTTTGATCGGGTTTGGCATCGCGCGCTTCTCTCCAAGCTTCCGGCATATGGTCTACCACCTCGATTATGCACTTGGATTGCTGCCTTTCTCCAGGGACGCAGCATACGAGTCCTTTGCGACGGCCAGACATCGCAGTTTCTGCGTGTGAACGCCGGAGTACCGCAGGGATCAGTCATGTCGCCCACACTGTTTCTGCTGCATATCAATGATATGTTATCACTTGGTAACATACATTGCTATGCAGATGACAGTACAGTTCATGCGCGATATGTTGGACGACCTGCGGCAGGCCAGGCCGAAGTAGAGGAGAAAAGACGTGCACTTGTCGTTGAGCTCGACCGGGTGATGGATCGCGTTTCTCGATGGGGCTCCAACAACTTGGTTGAGTTTAATGCCAATAAAACCCAGGCGTGTGCGATTACTGCCAAAGTTTCTCCATTCCATCCTCTTTCCTCTCTTCAGAGCACCCCTTTGCAGATACAAGATAGTCTTACTATCCTCTGCATCAACATTAGAGGCGACCTCAACCCCAAAGACTATATCGAGAGCGTTATTTCCGTGACCTCTAAAAAACTCGGAATCCTGAACAAGGTGAGACGGTTCTTCACGCCTGAGCAGCGCTGCCTTCTATACAAAGCGCAAGTTCGCCCATGCGTGGAGTACTATTCTCACCTCTGGGACGGGTCTGCCAAATATCTACTTGACGCTCTCGATAGAATGCAGCGCCGCGCTATACGCATTATAGATAGCGTTGAGGTCACTAACTCCCTTGAACCTCTTCAGCTGCGTAGGGATATAGGTACTTGAGTGTTCTTTATCGTATCTATCATGGGGAATGTTCTGAGGAGCTTTTTGACCTCGTCCCTCCTTCTCCTTTTCTCCTCCGGAATATTCGCGCTGGACTGAAATCACATCCACATAGAGTTGGGTTGCTTACCTCCTGTACTAAGAAGTTCGGCGACTCGTTTCTTTGTCGGACTATCAAAATGTGGAATTCGCTTCCGGCGCATGTGTTCCCCACTTCCTATAACCCTGGGTCGTTTAGACGTGGCGTGAAGAGGGCCGTCAAGGGGGGGACAGCCAGCACAGCGCTAATCACTGAGATGGCTGTTCTCGCATCTGGTTCTTATTTACGCTTTCCATCAGGCGCGATAGGGGCATTTTGATAGGCTACATAAAAAAAAAAAAAAAAACACACAAAGACCCCTAGGGAGTTGCGGTTTTCTATGAGGTGGAGGTACTTCCCCAGATGGGCTGCTTTGTTGCCCCCTACCTCTCTTAATGTACAAATATTATACGGAGCTGATTCATACTTAGACGATATTAAGCCTTACCAAGGGGAGATTTTGCCTCGCTTTGTATGTACTACCAATTGTACAATAGTTTGTGTTTCGAGGAATTGTTCGATATGATGTCAACAAACAGCCTCGTTTTCTAATCGCACCCCTCACCCACTGTTGGGAATCCATCCTCCCACACTGGAACCGCAGTGGTTGAGTACAGTGCGATTCCAAAGAAGTCCACCGAGAATGAACCCCCTAATGAAGTTTTCCATCCATAGAAAACGTACTATCAAAAACTCCTCTCAACAATGCAAGAGGGGTCAAATGCCTTTCCCGAACCATACATATCGGTTACTGTTGTATATTAAGTATTACTCGGGTGATGCCCCCCCTGCTGCTAACACAGCAACTCCTTAGGAACTTACAGGTGACCTCATACACACCTCACTCACAACCCTCTAGGGAGTTGTTATTTGACTGCGGTATTCGGTTTTATTGCGGTGAGGTGGAGGTTTTTCCCTAGTAGGGCTGTTTTGATGCGCTCTACCTCTCTTAGAAATACCCAGATCAAGACAAACAGACATTTTCATGCGCACAAATGTTTGTCTTGCGTGGGTTTTCTATGAGGTACAGGTACTTCTCCCGTCTGGTTGCTTTGATGCGCCTTACCTCTCATAAATAGGCCATATCTAAACAATAGCAAGTCCGTAAAATGTATTCAAAAGATCCATCTCTGTGCAAGTATCTCGAGACATCACTTACTGGCAACAATCTGGGCGAGAAAGGAAAAGCTGTTAGAGAGAGACGGACGATGAGTTGTGAACATTTAGAATTCATTGAAAAAGTCGCGTCTGAAAGTTATCTGATCGTAGCCTGCGACGTCGCGGTGGAGGACCACGGCCCGCCCCGCTTGTGATGGAAATTGTCGAGTGGAAGTAACTGGTACATTGTTTATCAATTTGAACACGGTGAGAGTGAGAAGTGTCGACTATAATTTGTCATGGATTCTTAACAGGCAATTTGATCAAAATTACTTTGTTTGCTTGCGCGACTAATATCTATCAAAGTAGTTGATATTAAATTGCCTGTAAATGATTTTCTCAATATAATGGCTGAATTTATTAACCGTTGGTATTTATAATCATTTTTTTTCAACCTATGAATGTTAAAGAAGCACGCACGCCCGAGATTTGAATTTCAAAAGACTTAAAGAAGAGAGTGAGGTGTATAAAGATTAATGGCTCTCGATTCTCTCTGTCTACCCCGTAAGGGACCTGACGTGAACATGTGGTAGTTGTAGCGGATATTATTATTATTCTTGCTTTAACTGAACATGTTAAACAAGAGCGAAATGGTATTTGGCATTACGATTTCAATTATTATATTAAAAAAAATACCACAAATCCAAAGAACCTTTGATAAGCTTTCAAATGAGTGGCACCATCACGATATTATGTGCCGAATCAGATAATTTATAATGAGTATTTAGTTTAGTAATTACTTGTGTATATAGATCCTAGCGGTCGTTATGTGCAATTTGAGTAAATGATTGAGGAGATTTTATAATAGTTTTCAAAAACAACCAGTTGAGAATGCGCAAGCTTGCATTGCCAGAGGAACACCGGGCTCGCCAATTATATAACAATTCAATTTCTTTTTTAATTTGTCGGCCATTTTGACCATGTTCCTTAAGAGATAGGAACGATGTTCTTAAACATTCCTATTCTACTTTTTATGCTGAATCCGAATCTCAAGTCAAAATTCGAATATACGAAAAAAAGCGTCAGACAAACACACAGACAAACAAATAGATTTCATATAGCAACGGTGTTCCTGAAAAGACACAATAATCTACGTTGATTTCATAGCTTATATATCTCAGATTTTTAAATTTATTCAAATGATTTACAATACGTATTTGTGAGTTCATCATTAATTGGAAACTTGTAAACTTGTAACAAAAGAAAGTAGCAATATAATAAAATATCTAGCATACATCTCTTCAAGCCAAGTCACTTGCTGGACAAGCAAAGACACAGTTAAAGAAGCGAGTGAGGTATGTACGGACCGAACCATGTGCGGCATGCATTCTCTCTGCCTACCCAACGATATTATGTAGAGAAATAAAAAGTTAAGAACGCTTGATGTAAGTCAATTAATGAATGAACGTATTTTTAAAATTGTAATTATTAATTCTTAAAATTGGTAATTATTTCACAACAAAATCACGAAGCCCGAAATAAAGCTTCAGTAACGCTATGTAACAACTCAATTCAATTTCTGGCTACCACTGTCCCCAATTTAGATAAGAACCGAGCCCACTATCAAATTATCAATTTGATCTCATCAAGGCGACCCTCGGGACAGTCCTTCAAATGACATTAACCCTCATTACCATTATCTTTCGAATTTCGTACACGTTACTGACGTTCAGTTTTGATAAAATAGTTTGTCACCAAAGTGGTTTCCTAGAGGATTTTCTACCATATTAGATATATAGCAGTATGTTTCGAGATTACATGCTCTAACACACAAAAGAATCATACAATAAATTTAGCTTGACCAATGGAAATTATTAGATCGGTGATGGTGTCAAGATTTGCTATATTGATAGGCAACTGTAAAATCAACTCGTATACTTGAAAATATTTGTCAGTATCTGCACGTAGGGTAGCCGTAGGGCGCATAATAATTTTGCCAAGCTCGGTGGCTCAGTCGTGAATGACGCGACTTTGACCTAACGCTCGTGGGTTCAATTCCTACACAAGGCAAACATTTGTGTGCAAGAACATGTATGTTTGTCTTGGTCTGGATGTTTTTAAGGGAGGTAGGTCGCATCAAAGCAGCCCGTCTGGGGAAGTATCTCCAACTCACAGAAAACTGCAGCCAAATAACAACTCCCTAGAGGGTTGTTGTGTTCCTGTGTGTGAGTGAGGTTACCAGTAAGCTCCCTAAGAGTTGCTGTGTAAGAAGCAGAGAAGGCATCGCGCGAGTGATACTTAATATATTACAAGCGTTAATAGGTTACGGATCCGCTTTACATCAGGTGGGTCTTTGTTGCTGTGTTAACTTAACCTTACAGCGTACTAGTGACTTCATTCACACGCAGGAACACAACAACCCTCAAGGAAGTTGTTATTTAGGTAGAGTTTTCTGTGAGGTGGAGGTACTTTTTCAATCGGGATGTTTTGATGTGCCCCAGTTATCTTTAAACTCCCCCCAGACTCAGTCAAACAGGCATGTTCATGCACACAACTAGTGTTTAAGTAACGGGATAAGGCTATGAAGAAGAAAATGGAGATTATAAGCAGAAATTTTAAGACAGAGTGTTAAGTGAATGAATCCTTGCAAAACAAAGTCCTTTGATAGATACGTGCCACAATTTTATCTAGCAGATATATACGACGCCAAAAGGTAAGAAAGATTGGCGTGGCGACAGTAAAACGCTCATGACTTTGAAATTAGACCCTATCGAGAGGCCAGTCAACACACTCAAGCAGTAGTCCAACCTCGACAAAGGAGCCAATCTGCAAATACATACACGGGAGTGGGACATAAGCATTTGGGAGTACAAAAAGATAAAACCAATCAATTAAGTAACATTGCTTAGAAAACTTTTGTATTCAACGAGACAAATGTAATTTTATATATAATGCGGCATATATAAGATACCCTATTTCTACGCTTTCGCTGTGTGCACGTTTGCCTATCTGTCCGTCACATGGCTTCTTTTGAATCATAATGGATGAGGAATTCTTTAGACATTTTCGTTATAAAACCATTAAAAATCGTTGCGTTAAAATGTTGCACGATAGTATTGTCTTAGGTTTTCGCGATTGTTACACATTGAAATTAAACTATTTTTAACGGAAGTATCGCGTGTTTTATTTATTTTGTTGAATCCTGACGTTTCGAACGCTTTGCAGCGTCCGTGGTCGCAGGAAAGACTAAGGTGGTATTTGTCTTACATTAGTTATTCAATTATTACATCTACCGACATGGATGGATTAATTATATATGTTCCGATTCACACAAAAATCGCTCACAGTGTCCGAACATTTTTTAGTAGATCTTTGGATTTGTGACTTGATTATTTTTAGGACTGGATCCCAAGCAGGTGGTACTTGCCAACCATCTTCTCTATTGAAATTGGGGTGTTTTCTTATTTCAATAGCCTCGCGCAACATTCTCGGCATGTAGCGATTTTCCTTGGCGAGGATTTGTGGTTTATCGAACCGGATGTAATGGTTTGGTTGGTCCAGTGTATGTTCACATACTGCAGAGTTTTTATCGCGCCTATTCTTCATGTCAGCAATGTGTTCTTTCACACGAGTACCTACGCTTCTCTTTGTTTGCCCTATGTATGATAAACCACATTTGCAGTCTAATTTGTATACTCCTGCATCTTGTAGGGGGATATTAGACTTGATAGGTCTTAGAAATTGACTGATCTTCTTATGGGGCTTGAAATAAGTTTTAATTGAAGCTCGCCGTAAGATGTTGCCAATTTTGTCTGTGACTCCCTTTAAGTATGGTAAGATGGCAGGTTGACGTTCAACTGTAGGTGGCTTCGGGTGGCTTCTGTGACGCATGCGAGGGAGTGTGTGACTATTGCTCCGCAGTACTTGTTTGACATGTTGGAGTTCCTCCTCTAGATGCTCAGCATCGCAGATGCCGTGTGCTCTTTGAAACAAAGATTTGCCTACGGTAGCTAACTGACATGGATGGTGGTGTGAGTTACCATTGAGATATTTGTCTGTATGGGTGGGTTTCCTATACACTGTGTGAGTAAGTGAGTTGTCAAGTTTCCTGGTGATTAATATATCAAGGAATGCTAGTGAATTATTTGCCTCTAATTCCATGGTGAATTTGATTTTATTGTTGATGGAATTAAGGTGGTGTAGGAATATAGACACTTTATCTTTGGGTATGACAACAAAAGTATCATCTACGTACCGTTTGTACATCTTCGGCACAGCCGGTGCCATCGACAGCGCTTTCTCCTCAAGGTCTTCCATGAAAATGTCAGCGACAACAGGAGAAATGGGAGAGCCCATAGCTACGCCATCGATTTGGGTGTAAAATTCGTCATTCCAAAGAAAATAGCCAGATGTTAAGCAAAGTTCTAGAAGTTCTCCATATTCCTCAGGCATGTCATTTTCACGCAGCTTCCTCTTCACAGTTTCTATGCAGTCTTGTACAGGTAGGCAGGTGAATAGTGACTGTACATCAAAACTGACCATAGTTTCATCACTAGTCAATTTTAGGTCTTTTATTTGGCTAATGAAATGGTAGGAATCCTTAACATATGCACTTGTATGTGCACGAAGTTGTGAGAGTACCTATATACAATAGAGAAGATGGTTGGCAAGTACCACCTGCTTGGGATCCAGTCCTAAAAATAATCAAGTCACAAATCCAAAGATCTACTAAAAAATGTTCGGACACTGTGAGCGATTTTTGTGTGAATCGGAACATATATAATTAATCCATCCATGTCGGTAGATGTAATAATTGAATAACTAATGTAAGACAAATACCACCTTAGTCTTTCCTGCGACCACGGACGCTGCAAAGCGTTCGAAACGTCAGGTTTCAACAAAATAAATAAAACACGCGATACTTCCATGTTGCACGATGATGCAGAATCCTTTGTATGGGAGTTCGATTCGCTCTGGAATCTTCGATGGTTTTTGAATGATGACACCCATATCTTTGTTGTACCGGCTCACCGAGGGAAAGCGAATTGAAATTTAATTGATTCTGCATGGTAGTGGAAGTCAGAGGTATTATCAAACAGCTTCTCTATCGAATATTGACCGCAATTCCAACTGTTAAACAGTGTCCCTGAAAAGGTTTTAGTTAACGATTTGATACTGCTAAAATATTATATTGGAATAATAAAGGAGGCGACGTTTGGGCAAACTCGGTTAACTTTACTCACCAAAATACTATGCGAGATTATTTTTAGCAACAACTCGATAAGTGACGCAATTTTGATCCATGCAGTAGCCATTAAAAGTAGAACATTTCACCCCCCGGCCGAGCGAGGTGGGTTTCAAACCAAAACCGTTCTATCGGTTTGTTATTTCCTTCATGTTAGAAGGTGAAGCTGAGGCACGAAATATATTATTTTTTACATTTGTTTATCAATGTTAGTGCGGGAGTAGGTCTGAGTATTCAAGTGACATACTGCTGCAATTTTCCGAAGTCAGTCGACGACTCCTGCGTTTATACCGACTCGCGGAATATTTGTCTGCCAGCCAAAGTCTAGGAATACAAATGAAGTTTGCATTCCGTAATACTTTTGTGGACAATTTTCGTCCATTTCAAAGCAATGCGAATTCTCTGTTACATTTTTTTATATTTTTCATGACAGAAATTACGCCTGGACGTTTCATATAATCCAACCACACTAGAACTAAGTGTGACAGTATTTTAATTAATTCGATATTGGACTAATTATAAATGTTTAATTTTAACTACATGAAAGCAGAGGACATAAAAAAGGGACCACAACTTATGAAATTTATCAAATGCTGAATTTAAGAATCGCGTTTTACATACTTCTCAAAAAATAATTTACTGAAGATATTTTTTCACTTTCTCAATACTTTCTTTAGAACAACACCTTTTCTGGTTAAAATGGTTTTCGGATAAATATTTATTTTAATTACTTTGTACTTAAGATGTTGTGCAGTGTTATCTGTCTGACAGCCATAATGGCATGATTGAATCGGTTGCACAGTCAATGTTAATTAATGAGTCGGTACATGTTTTAGCTCTTGTTGGTTCTATTACATGTGAGATTAAATTATATTTTAGAAGCTTGTATGACTTCCGACGTTGCATAATAAAAAGAATATTCATTAACATCTTACATGTTTCATTTAATTCAAGGGTATTGATATTTAAGTCGTCCGTTATGATTATTTCTTGTTTATATAATATTATTTATTATTCAATACGCCATATTGATTTAGATGGTATCCTGTAAATACAAATATCTACAGTATAGTTTGTGATTAGAGGATAGCATTCGAAGTGGAAAATCATTGATAAATCGTCAAAGCAATACTTCTTTTTTTGGTGGTATACCTTTTTTAACATGAGTCACATGATGATAAATATTTACATTTACATGTGTTCCATTCCCAGTCTTTATGAATATTTCAGTGAAACAAAGTACGAGTACATCCGAGCGAGTTTCGTTTCTCCTGTCCACTAATGGAAGTAAGAGTAACTATTTGTTTTAACATTAATCCTTGTATATTTGTTGAAATATTGTGAAGTGATTATCTTTATGTGGGACGAAAAAAAATTCCTCCTGATCACTTGGCCTCCTGGTCATACTGGTTCGAGCTTGACAAGGACGAGTCTAATTTCTACAAAGAATCCGCATGCGATGTACAGTCGTCTGATAAATTAAGACATGTTTCTCTGCCTGAAAATAATGCGATATTGTACCCTTTCATTATAGGACACTAGTAGGAACATAGTAGTAGCAGTGAGAGCCCAGTGGATAAAGAAGCGGTCTATTATCCGAGTGTCCAGAGTTCGAATCCTATGGACGTATACCACTAAATCCATGTTTTCGGATTTATACATGTTCATATTTGTATTTATCACTTGCTCGGCGGTGAAGAAAAAGATCGTGAAGAAACCGACATATCCAAGAAATTATATATCTAAAGATGTCATCAAACCTAAGAAAGGTCTGATTTTCCTTTCGCTAAGGTACCGGACCCTGTTAATCCTGATGGAATAGGAAACAGGATAACGCTGGCAAGAATAAGACAGTAGCATTACCAGCGGGAGAACTGATGTGGTACCATAACACGACTTGTCATTGGACGTGATTTGAGACGACATGGCTGCTTTCCCAAAGTAGTAGGGTGTCGTACCTTTTTGACAGAAATTTTAGAGACAGTACTGTTTTCAATTAGATTCTTCATTCATTTATATTTCTATGATAAATCATTTAAAATCCTTTTAAAATTCTCGATATGTTAACTTTACTACAAATGCTAGCAAAGTATGCAGATATAAAAATTAGATTGTTTTAAAAGAACTTCGTTAAATAACATTTGATATAATCATCGCATATTCAACAAATCGAAAAGAGACCACATTCGGATCTACTTTAACTTTTATTATTTTTTATTTCCACCAATGCGAACGAGGTGCGAGGTTCAAGCATCTATTTGTCTTCCTGATTACCAGCTTCTAGATGGATGCATTTATTTCAAAAAATATTTCACTTAAACATCTAAGTGGTGTAGTCCTTGGCGGCAAAATTAGATTTCTTTTACATAACGTCATGTCTCGCATAGGGTAGGTAGGAATTGTGCTCCACATGACTCTATCCGCATATCACATCAACCCTCAAGGGAGTTGTTATTTGACTGGGGTTTTCTTTGAGGTGGAGGCGCTTCTCCGTCTCTGCTTAATCGGGCTGCTTTCATGCGCCCTACTTATATTTAAAAACCCTCAGACTAAAACAAACAGACATGTTTATGTACACTATTGTTTGTTCTCTGATTCAATCTCCCATTGAATCTTCGCGCGTTGATGTGAGCTCGTCGAAGCATACGATCCATCTGATGAATAGCAGTTACTGTAGCCTATGAACGCTCATGAATACATGAAGTATCATTCGCGCATTGCCACCCGTACTGTTAGCACAGAAACTCCTCAGTTTCCGATGTTCAGTTCAGTTTCAGAGTTTCCCACGCGGAAGCCGTGGGCAGAAGTAAGTCAAATTGTAAACAGAAAACCAATAGGTATCAAATGACAGGGGCTAATTAGCGTCCTTTCTTTACTAATGAGGCCTCCGATCATGGACGATATTATATTTCGATAGACACCAAAGATGACAAATAGACGCCGACTAAACTGTTTCAGGCAATTTGCTGTAGAATCGAATATAATTTACAAGAAAAGATCCTCCAGTCCTAGCAAGCCGATGTACGCATGCAAAACTTATTTCTAATTCTAAGTTTTTCGCTGATGTTTGAAAACGACTTTATTTTTTACGGACATACGAGTACATTATGTTTTCATAAATATATTGAGAAGTAACAGTGAGAATATTTATTTCTTTGAATAGTTGCCTGAGTGACTTTCTGGAGCCCATTTTATGAATAGAGTGAATGGCTCCTTTTTGTAAGATAAAAATTATCGCAATGTCAGCCGCCGTTCCCCACTACAGTATACCGTACGACATAATGCGATCGAGCAGTAAAGTAAACTGGCGATCCTTAACAGTGAATTGGCTACATAAAATTGGTGCCATCGGTTCTCTATAGGGTAGTTTCTTCACGGTACGAAACTGTTCACATAATAGTCCAACTCGCACTTGTCCGCTTTTTATACATTATTTATATTTTGGCGCCAATCCCGGCGAGCGTGGATCTCGAGGTAATTCTCGGAACTGCATCAAAGGCGGACATTAAACTTGCATTAGTGCTTAACTTTTATTGAAAGTTTTAAATTTAAATCTTATTTCCAGTGAACGGAGCCCCGCCTCCGGTTCATTGTCTCGCGTAGTTTCAGTTTTACGTTCATTTCTCTCCTCTCAGTGGGACTGTTTTGTAATGAAAAGTTTTTTCACTCGCTGAAAGAAATTGATAGAACATTATATTTAAGGAAGTAAACAGAATTACGAACGAGAGGCTATTTGGAAGCATGAATCCGAAAGATTTAATGATTCCAATTTACATTTCTTTAACGGCCGTGGTCGAATGCCTTTCATCGTAATTGCGAATAAATAAATTTGTATGAAACACATTTAGGGAGAAGTAGATGACTAAGTACTTGATCTGATACATTTATAATAATGTTTATATTTATTACATGTATTTACATTAGTACTTTTGTATTAAATATTTATATTTTTATATGAGGAAGAGATATTACATATTTATACTGAAAACTATTCTCTCTTTCCGTTTTGAAATCAATTGAAAATATAAAATTGAGCGAGAAATTCTTTAAGTTGGTTTAAGTTACGACTCTTTTCGACCGAAGTCACAATTCAAGCCGCAACCTGGAGCTGTGCCAGCTGCCAAGACACTTAAATCGAAATTAATTTCCAGCTTTACTTTCCCGCTGCATTAGCGTCACTGTTCGGAAATTAATAACTTTTCTCCGTACAAATGCATCAACATATTTTTTGAAACGTCTCGGGAGGCAAGCATATGAAACAGCTGATGCCTAGTGGTTATTATTGTATGTGAGCATTTGCAATAAAGAAAGCCATTAAGATGAATTTGTTACTTATAGCTTGTTACTTTAACGACTGACATCTACCGCGATGCCCCGTGGAGAGGCGAAACACGTGTCGCCGCGACGACCAGGCCAGTCGTGGCAGCGACGGTGGCGCGGGTGCGTGCGGTTTCTGTTCGAGATGGCGGGGGACCGCAGCAGCCGAGGTGAAGACTACCGGAGCAGGTGGCAGCGACGACATGTTGCATCTACTAACGGTTATGACTGGGTGCGGGCGGGGCTAGCCCGCATGAATTAATTGGTGGCGGAAGCACACAAAGAAGTGTATGTTTGTATGTATATTTTCACGCCAGTAGGCAGAGAACCGAGCGCCACAAGACGTGGTCCTTACACACCTTACTCGCTTATTTAACATTCATAGCCCTTTCATGTACGCTCGCCAGTTTCTAGGACTACTGACATCACCGTCTGATAAAACACGATCGATTTGGTGGTGGTAGGTTAGTCTTGGTCTTCCTCAGCTCCTACATCCTTCCACTTTTGCATTGCCAGCATGTTCAGAACGTCTGTGCTTGTTTCTGCTTCTCCGTCCCAGCCCGCAGCCACATAATATCATATTTTAACAATTCTAAAATACTAAAAAATGGAATCGCGCAGATATCTTCACCTTGCCAGCCTCCTATTTGATGCGGTCAACTCCCGTCAGCCAGATTATCTATACAATAGGCTGACCTGGATGCAGAATGCACGTAAGTCTCGGTCATCCCTTTATCGTTTGTCCACACCGAGCCATAGGTCAACGGCTTCTCGGGATAGCTTTAAATTTGCAACCGCCCATTGCTGGAATAACATTCCCCCACCAATACGGACCCTAAAAAAAGTATAAACCGTTTATCGCGGCTTTTAAAACACATATCCAAAAACTAACTGGATCGCGACCCTGTTTTAATTATGTTTCTAGTATAAGTTTGTTTTGCACCTATCAGCATGAATAAGTCTGTTGTGGTCTGATAGGTTGGATTACTTTTTAATAATAATTGTGATTATTATTAAAAAGTAATAATAAACACAATTATGGCCTTCCTCGGCTCCTACATCCTTCCAGTTTTGCGTTGTATATCTGCTTCTTCATTCTTTCATTCTGGAATCTTTCTACATGCCCGAACCAACGGAGCATGTCTCTTCTTATTTTAACAAATATAAAATAAAACCAGTTGAGAATGCGCAAGCTTGCATTGCCAGAGGAACACCTGGCTCGTCAATTATATAACAATATTTTTTTTTTTTTAAACTTTGTCGGCCATTTTAAACATGTTCCTTAACAAATATGATATTGGTTTTTAAGACATTCCTATTCTACTTTTTAATTTATTTTTCGAATCTGAAATAAAATTCAAATTTTTATTTTATTTTACCGGCCATTTGGCTATGTTCCTTAAGAGATAGGAGGTTGGTTTTTTAGACATTTCTATTCTATTTTATGCTGAATCCGAATCTGAAGTCAAAATTCGAATATTCGAAAAAAGCGACAGACATACACACACAGAAAACGCACACACAGTAAAACATAATTATAGCTTTCATACAGGGACGGTGTTCCTGAATATATATTTTTTCTTACCTTCAGATTCAATAACCATTATAGTACATCGAGACGAAAATTATATTCACGAAGCGTTTCAAAAGAAATTAAGGGTACTTTCATTCACGAAATTCATTTAACGTTTTTCTGGAGAAGATCTTATTCGATTATTCGCGGGAATAATAAGTAATTAGAAATACGCTGGAAGTGATTCGTTGTTCGCTGTTTGTTGGTGGAGTAATTTGACGAGCTGTCAACTCCACGGCAATGATTCGTGGTGTTTGTTGCTTGACTTGTAACTCTCATTAGGTTTTCTATTTCTCGTTTTGACTGGTTTTGCATGTTATCCTTTATTTCACAAAAAAAATAATTAATTCTGGAAAAGAAACTCTTTCTCTGAATAGAATTTTACTGACATGAGCTATATTGATGTAGTAGGTGCAAGCTCTCTCACTAACCTCTATTCCAAAGTATGATAATATTTTTTAACTATAAATTATCGAAACATAAAAAGCCATTGATTACATTAGGTCTTTGCAAAAGACATTGAAAGACGAAATAACCTCTCCTTGTATTCCATTAATTTCTAAAAGTTTTCTTTTTTTAATCTACCAGCACTTCGGAAATAACCACTGGCGAAGAAGAAATTCCGAAAGAAATTTGTCAATATACACACATCAAAAGTGTCTAGGGATCAACATATATTTTTGCAATAACTTTTCTCCTGATTGATATTAATTAAAATTTTCTTTAAGGATTCATCAAATAAAGTGTTTTCGTTTGTCTACAGTAACGATAAACCAAGTCACCTTTGCATTAATAAAGAAATTTGCCATTTTCATAATAAAGGGATTTTTGACATTTGAACCACTAACATTAAAGTTCGAAAAAAAGACTGAAATAACAGTTTTCTTTAAAATTTTATTAGGTAACTTAAACAATTAATAATCCGTGTTTCTACCGCGAACACTAACAACACAAGAACATCGGTTTGGCATACTCAAAATGAGTTCATCCAAATCACGCTGTGGAATGGCCGCCCATGTTCGTTGCAACAACAAAAAAAGGTCTTCTTGCGACTGGATACCCTCCATATTCGGCAAAGCTCTTCTCTGTAGCATATCCCATGCATGCTCAATCGGGTTCAAGTCTGGCGACTGAGCAGGCCAGGGCATGACATTGATGTTAGCTGCGGCGAGAGTCTGTCTTACAACTCTTGCGGTGTGCGGTCGTGCATTATCATGCATTAACTGAAATAAGGGACCGATTTGCACTTGTAGAGGAACGATGACGTCTGATACAATCGTCTCAGCATAAATTTGAGCGTTGAGGTTGCCTCTGATCCAAATCAACTCAGTTCTTCCGCCGATCCAAATACCCGCCCATACCATGATGGTTCCACCACTATAAGGATGGACTTCCTGGCAGGATTTTAATCGCTGTTGGCGTCCAGGGGTTCTCCAGTGTCGTATACGTCTTGTATCCGGTCTCATACCAAAACGAGACTCATCAGAAAAGCACACGAAACGCCATTGTTCTTCTGCCCAATTTCTGTGTTCAAGAGCCCATTGATATCGAATCCTACGATTGTGCATTGCTATAGGTGGTACCCTTAGCGGTCTTCGGGAATGAAGGTTCACTTCATGCAAGCGGTTTCTGACTGTTTGGTCGCTAATTAAGTTCCCTGAAGAGTGATGAAGCGTCACGGCTAACATCATGGCGGTTATTGTTGGAGCTCTTCGAGTTGTGATTTGAATGTATCGGTCTTGTCTCCGTGTCCATGCATGGGATATGCTACAGAGAAGAGCTCTGCCGAATATGGAGGGTATCCAGTCGCAAGAAGACCTTTTTTTGTTGTTGCAACGAACATGGGCGGCCATTCCACAGCGTGATTTGGATGAACTCATTTTGAGTATGCCAAACCGATGTTCTTGTGTTGTTAGTGTTCGCGGTAGAAACACGGATTATTAATTGTTTAAGTTACCCAATAAAATTTTAAAGAAAACTGTTATTTCAGTCTTTTTTTCGAACTTTAATGTTAGTGGTTCAAATGTCAAAAATCCCTTTATTATGAAAATGGCAAATTTCTTTATTAATGCAAAGGTGACTTGGTTTATCGTTACTGTAGACAAACGAAAACACTTTATTTGATGAATCCTTAAAGAAAATTTTAATTAATATCAATCAGGAGAAAAGTTATTGCAAAAATATATGTTGATCCCTAGACACTTTTGATGTGTGTATGTCTTTTAGAAATGATCAAATAAATTTAATACGAAAAAATTAAGTTGTGTTCTTGTGTTCGTACTTTATATGCTGCCATACTATTCATTGGATTGCGATAAAATTGTATCAACTTATGTATGAAGATTATATACGAGGGTCATTTGAAAAGTTCTTAGCCTAACATGCTTAAAGTCATTGGTTTTTTTTTTATAACTACGCTCATTTTGTAGTTACATTATTTGGCAACAAGTATGCACAGTTTAGTTTATTCACAGTAACTCATTGTTCGTTTACACGTGATACCGTAAGTCAAGTCAGAGCTATTTTTGAAAATGGATAACATTGAACATCGTGCAGTGATAAAATACCTGAATTTGAAAGGTTTAACTCCAAAAGCTATACATGAAGACATGTCTGCTACTTTGGGTGAGTCCGCTCCTTCGTATGCGACTGTTAAAAACTGGGTGGCAGAGTTTAAACGTGGTCGTGAGACCATTCAAGATGAGCCCCGTAGTGGCCGGCCTTCGACTGCTTCCACTGATCAAAACAAAGAAAAAATCTGTGATTTAATTTTATCTGATCGAAGATTGACTGCATTTGTTTACAAATGAAGAGGTCATAGCCGCCGTGGACGCTTATTTTGAGGAGTTACACGAAGATTTTTTTAAAACGGGTATCGAAGCCTTACCAGGTCGATGAAAAAACTGTTTTGAGCTCGGAGGAGAGTATGTTGAAAAATAAAAATAAACTCAAAATCGTGTGGTTTCATTAAGTATATTAGGCTAAGAACTTTTCAAATGACCTCGTAATAAAGAAAATAATTAATAAATGAAAATAAAAAACGGCATCTACGCACCATGCGGCATTGTGGGAAAAGCTATATATAGGATAAATAAAAAATAAAGATAAAAATATAATAAGAAATAAATAAATAATAAAAAAATACAGGCGTCATGTCAGCATGGAGGTACAATAATAATTATGTCTAGTGATAAAGTTAAAGATACATTAATTCATATGCAGAATCATTTCCTGATATCTTTTTAGAAAAAATCATCAACTCTATGATGAGCCTTTTTCGAAAGAGTACATTTGATTGAGCGTCTGTGGATGACATGACCAAGTAACATACGAGAAATATGTAATTTCTAATCAAGAAAGCACCGGAGGATATACTACGAGTACTTGTTCTGACAGGAGATTTATGGTTTGCACACCACATCAACCCTTACTCATTCCACTGCAGGGATACGGGTTTCATCCAAACGGGTTTAGAGCATACTCCACCACGCTGCTCCAATGCGGATTGGCGGAGGCCAGTGTTTTCAAGCCGCCCGAGGGCCACTGATTCAGCTCAACGACTCATCTATCGACAATAGCCGGTATCGACGGCTTACGTGCCCTCTGAAGCACGGAGAAACGCGAGGAAAATGGCCATTGGCAAGAACGTAATGCCGAAGAAAACTTGCCAATATAAGACTTTTTAAAACATAAGCAGTGATAGCCCAGTGGTTGAGGAACAGTGGAGGAGTGGCTATCGATGCACTGGTCCTCGGTTGAATCCCGGCATATATCGTGGCACTAAATTCGCGTCTCGTCGATTTATGTACACATTTGTAATTATCACTTGCTACACGGACGTTCAAGAAAGATGTGCGACTTTACTTAAGACAGATCTGGTTTGTGTCCTTCTAGATTGTGGAGATCTGACGCAGTCGTTTGCCAAATCCTTAGGCTTAGGTGTCGGATCTTAACGGATTAGGAAACAAGATAACGCTTAACAGAAAAATATCAGCGATCTGAAGTGGTGAAGCTAAGTATTCCTTTTGTCTGCTGCCTGTGCTGAATTATTTCCTGGAAACTTTTTAGGGGATGAATATCTATAATAATTCATTGATTAAACCAGCTGAGAATGTGCAAGCTTGCATTGCCAGAGGAACACCTGGCTCGTCAATTATATAACAATTCAAATATTTTTTTTTTTAATTTGTCGGCAATTTTGACCATGCTCCTTAAGAGATAGGAACGGTGTTCCTGAACATTACTATTCTACTTTTTTATGCTGAATCCGAATTTGAAGTCAAAATTCGAATATTCGAAAAAAAGCGACAGACACACGCACACACAGACAAACATATAGATTTCATATAGGAACGGTGTTCCTGATAATACTCGTAATACTTCTTGCAATATAATATATTACAGTGCTATAAAATATATTTTGACAAATTACCGTTACATTTAGAAATATAGAGTTGTTTTCAGTTCTTCAAAAACATTGTCTTTTTGTTAAAAATACGCGTTATAACCCTAATGAGTGTGTTTATTGTGTATCCAATCTTTCTATATGTAAAACATATTAAACGTTGAAAGTCACTCTCGCAATTTCGCATGGCGTACGGAAACTTGAAGAAAATCTCTTTGTAAATCAGAACAAATAGCACATAGCTGTCTCTGAGTGCAGTGTTTGGAGTCGAGAGCGCGATGAAATGCCAAATTCCTTGCATGTTACATCCGGTATGCGATTCAAATGCGGTTTTCAACTCGGGGGGAACTACAAGAAGTTAAGGCGACTCTGCAAGAGATAAGACGCTGCAGTAATTAACAAAAAGTTCCACGAGTAGTGCCGAGACCTCGACGCATAATTATATTGTTTCTATTTTAATTATATTTAAAAAAAAGTAATCTTATCCTATAGTTTTAAGGCGAAGCACTTGTCAAGCTCAACAAAATTAATACTATTAAGAATTATAGGTATAATAAAAGATGTGGGCGAGCAAAGCCTGTACAGTTAAATTACTAATAATAATAAAAAAATATCTCACACACATACATACATGTCATCACGCCTGTCTAGGTTAGGCAGAGACTATAGAATGCCAGATGTACCGATCCCACCATACTCCTCCTCTTCTGCACCCATCAAGCTCTACATGCGTGCTCTTTGTTATTGGGTGCTTTTTATTCAGCCCTTTTCCAACACATCACCAATTTGATCTATATTTGTGCGTCTAGGGCAGTCCCTCCTAAGTTCTCCATTTACTCTGACATCCTTACATACTCTCGATATCTCACATAACACGGTATTATAATAAACAAGGGGATCAATAGCATAAGAGTGATAGCCAAGTGAAGCTTGACTACCGCTCACCACTCATTTTTATGTCTCAACTTATGGGGAGCCTTGGTGAGCTCAGTAGTGGAGCAGGTAACAATGTCACTTTAATATCAAAGCTCGTGATTCTATGTTTTCCTTGATCTGAGCGATTAAAAGCAACAGAAACCACTGAGGAAGTAACTTCACCTCTCAGAAAACCGTGGTCAAATAACAACTGTCTGAAGGGTACGTGTGAGTAAGGTTATCAGTAAGCTCCTAAGGAGTTGGCGTGTTATCGGCAGGCGCGAGTGATACTTCATATATCGCAAGCGTTTATGCGGTAACCGCTTACCACAGTAACATCAGGACGGTCGTATACTTTGATATCTACCGACGTTGTACATATGCAAAAAAAACTGTGATTGCAACCATTGTCACCGAAACACATTGATTTCAACCGTTTGAACTCCAGGAAAATTAGGTCGTAAGAGTCTCCTCCATTCAGCAGGTATAAATTCAGGAGTCTAGACTGAAGGGGTTTGAGCATACTTCCCCACGCTGTTAAACTGCGAATCGGCAGAGACAAGTGTTTTCACGTCGACAGAAGGCCACTGATAAGTTCATCATGCCCTCTGAAGCACGGAAAAGTTCGTCATGGATACATCTATCATAGATATAACATCGCTGCACTCGAGATTGTTCAGCCAGTCCCGCATGTTTGATTAGAGTAACACACGGAAATATAAGCGTCTCAAAAATCTATATAGCGACGACAGGAATTCAGTATTTCATCACTCTCCTGGTGCTAAAGCCTATACTTCCAGAGACCATGATATGTTGTTCGATAAATTTCATGGCTTGCTGTAGATCACTCGCATGAAGGCAACGGTATATCTAATCAGAAAGCTGTATCTTTGAACTGTACTATGATTTTTTTTTATATAGAATGTGTATTAATATATATATTGTTATAAGATATAATTAAATTAAAGGGGACGGGGGTATAAAAGAAACGTAATTTACGTCTTTATACTGTTTTCAGATATATGTAGTGTTAAATAGTGTACGGCGGTACGGAACCCTTCGAATACGAGTCAGACTCGCACTTGGCGAGTATTCTTAAATAAATATGTATAAAAAGAAGCTACCTTTATTGGTTTAAACGTCTGAGCGTTTACAAAATCAAGACAGGCATTTGCTTTTCCTTTCTGTCACTTATTGTATTAAAACTCACTTTCCGGTAAATTAATTTAAGTGAGGGAAGCGATGTTTACAGCCCAAAGCTTTTAGACATCGAAGGTGTGATGGTAATGTTGTTCGAGGGAGACGGGAGCGGTGACACTGGCACCCGGGGAGAGGCTCTCCAGGGAAATAATGACATTGGCACAAGCAATACTAGTGGTCAACTATTCGCAGAATTGATGAATATATGGCTGACAGAGACGTCTGAAAATGTCTCAGTCGATGTATTATTTGTTGTTCCTGAGTGAGTACATTTTCAGGAACGCCGTTCCTATACGAAATCTATATGTTTGTTAATGCATTTGTCTGTGCGTTTGTCTGTGTGTTTGTCTGTCGCTTTTATTCGAATATTCGAATTTTGACTTCAGATTCGGATTCAGCATAAAAAAATTCAGCATCAAAATGTTTTAGTGTGATGGACTTGAATGTTTTTTTTTTTATTTTCATATAATTTGATAAATATAGGTCAATGTGTAGTCTTGCCGATACCTGTGGCTTCTACAGCAATAAAACAATACAAAGAATATGTCTTTCCGTTTTCCGAAGCACGGGACATACGAGTATGTTCCGTGCTTCGGAGGGCACGTTAAGCCGTCGGTTCCGGCTGTTGTCGTTAAATGACAGTCGTTAAGCTAAGTCAGCGGCTCTTGGGCGACTTGAAAACACTAACCTCCACCAATCTGCATTTGAGCAGCGTGGTGGAGTATGCTGTAAACCCCTTCGGTAGAAGGGAGACCCGTGTCCCTGAAGTAGGGTGAGTAAGGGTTGATGTGATGAAGAATGTGCCTAACAATACAGTAACGTGTTTAGGGTTCCGTAGTAAACAAGGAACCCTTATAATTTCGCTTTGTCCGTCTGTATGTCCGTCCGTCTGTCCGCGGCCTAGCTCAGAGACGCTTGATACTAGAAAGCTGTAGTTTGGCATGTACGAGTATATACCTTATACATATACTATGGTGACAAAGTATCTCGTGCAAAAATTTTTTTGGTGGTACCTCCCCTAAACGTAAAGTGGGGATGATTTATTTATTTCATTCGAGTTGTTAGATAGATTTTTTAAAGACCACGAGGGTTTGGGAATATCATTTTTCGTATCTGTTTGATCTGTTTGCGAAAAATTTTATCAAAAGTGTAAATTTTCGTTAGACTCAAGTGACACTTACACCAGAGCCTCAATTGCGAATTAGTAGTGTGCACCACGTACAGCTAAACCTTAGCTGTACGTGGTAGCACAAGAATTGCCTATCTATTTATATATAACTTCACGCCAAATCCCTTGCGGGGTAGGCAGAGAGAACCGAGCGCCACGCGACTCGATCATTACACACCTCACTCGCTGCTTTTACATTAATTGACCTTCTCATGCACACACAACACTGTCCATTTGGTCATGGTAGGTAAGTCTTGGACTTCCTCGGCTCCTGCATCCTTCTACTTTTGCGAGACTTCCACTTCCTCATGAGTAGTGATAAAATTATTAACTATGATGAAGCACTTCCACCAAAACACTCTTGCGTATTATTATTAATTTTTAGGAGTTGCACTTACCAGCTTCAGCGGCCATCGGCGCTAGCAGAGCGCCATCCTTAAACCACCTGGTGACAGTCACGTGGTTTCTGACTGCAGAAGGTACAGTGCACGTCAGCAACGCAGCTCCACCGGCTGCCCCGTGGCTGGGCTGCACGCGGACATCCCAGGACACGTCCATTACTGTGTGAGAGAGAAAGTCTCTAAGAAATATGGATCAGTCGATCTCTTAACACAAAGTTTTAGAAGCCGTGGAAGGCCAATATCTTAATTAGTGGTGAATTATTAGGAGGAGATATTATTAGAGAGAGGAGAGAGAGGTAATCCGAATGACGATGTTAGAAACAGAGTTGGTCTGAAAGAGAGTGTCGCTGTTAAAATAAGTAGAGGCGTGCTCCGTCGGTTCGGACATGTAGAAAGAATGCAGGAAGAAACAATTACGAAACAGATGTATAACGCGAAAATAGAAGGATGTAGGAGCCAGGAAATGCCTGACTTACCTACCATTACCTAATTGATCGTGTTTTATCAGACGGTGATGTCAGTAGTCTTAGAGACCGGCAAGCTTGCATAAGAAGAGCAATTAATGCTAAATAAGCGAGTGAGGTTTGTAAGGATCGAGGCATTTGGATCACTTTGCCTACCCCGCAAGGTATTTGGCGTGAAGTTATAGATATATATTATATATAGTGGTAATCTGATTGTGGAAATACCTCCACCTCACAGATATTCGCAGTTAAATAACTTCTTGCGTGGTTGTTGTGTTCCGGTAAAGTAAAAAGAGAATTAAATAAGAAACAAGAAGATTATATTTCAAAAAATGCAAGACGTGTCTAAGTGCCCGCGAGGGCCCAATGGCAAATAAAGATTTTTTATCTTTTATCTTTTTTATAGCAACGCGTGAGTGACACCTAATATATTTTAAGCGATTATAGGCTACGGTAGCCATTTCTCTTTTATCGAGGGCCGTATAATGGTATGCCCCTAGACTAGACTATGTATAAAAAATCGGCCAAGTGCGAGTCAGACTCGCGCACGAAGGGTTCCGTACCATTATCCATAAAAGCGGTAAAAAAACACGTTTGTTGTATGGGAGCCCCCCTTAAATATTTGTTTTATTTTAATTTAATTATTTATTCTGAAAGTGAATATATAAATAAATATTCTGTGAATATTTTAAGCGTCTACCTGTTGCCGTTATCAATATCGAGCAAAAATGAGCAAAAAAATCACGTTTGTTGTATGGGAGCCCCCTTAAATATTTATTATATTCTATTTTTTAGTATTTGTTGTTATAGCGGCAACAGAAATACATCATCTGCGAAAATTTTAACTATCTAACTATCACGGTTCATGAGATACAGCCTGGTGACAGACGGACGGACGGACGGCCGGACAGCGGAGCCTCAGTAATAGGGTTCCGTTTTACCCTTTGGGTACGGAACCCTAAAAACATATCAAAAGCTTAGGAACCGGAGTGAGTATCTAAAAACTGCTGTAAATATTAAAGAAGCAAACGTGTAAAGAGATGTAATACGTCTAAGGTAGCAAGTAAGCTTAGGATAAAAAAATCGGCCAAGTGCGAGTGGGACTCGCGCAGTAAGGGTTCCGTACCATTATCTATAAAAAAGGCAAAAAACATCACGTTTGTTGTATGGGAGCCCCCTTAAATATTTATTTTATTCAATTTTTTAGTATTTGTTGTTATAGCGGCAACAGAAATACATCATCTGTGAAAATTTTAACTATCTAACTATCACGGTTCATGAGATACAGCCTGGTGACAGACGGACGGGCGGACGGACGGACGGACGGACAGCGGCGCCTCAGTAATAGGGTTCCGTTTTACCCTTTGGGTATGGAACCCTAAAAAGAACCGGGTCTCGTAGCGCTCGGTTCTCTCTATCAGCCCATGAGAGACTTACTCTGACGATATACTCGTACATACATGTTATATGTATATATAACGTCAGATTAGGTAGAATGCCTTATTTTTATACTACGTCGGGAGGCATACAAGCATACGGCCTACCTGATGTAAAGCGGGTACCATACCCTATTAACGCTTGAGATATATTAATTATCACTTGCGCGATGCCTCCTCTGCTGCTTACACAGCAACTCCTTGGGAGCTTCCCGCTCCCCGTGTGAATTTTCCGGAAAACTAATAGCGGATTCGTGATCAGCGACCCCGAAAACGTACTAGGGGACATTTTCAGTCCTTAATTTTCACTTTTACTATATTTTGCATTTTTTTTAAATGGGGGGGGGGGGGCTAGTCACCGCTTGCTAGTTACGAATGACCTAGAGGACTCATAGAAGGTAATGCAAAAAGAATTTTTTTGATCCATCTTCCTATAAGACAGTTTTTTATTTCCCCGCTTTATTGACTGGACTAGTAGTATATAAAAACATATTTACAAACAAGTGACCAATGAAAATAACTTTTATTACATAACATCGTTAGGAAAACTAACACATAAGGGATCAAAGAGTATTGCTGGTGCGTCGCTACCCCTATCGCCAACACAGCACCTCCTAGGGAACTTCCCGGTAATGACAACACTCAAGGAGTTGTTGTTAGCTTGCAGTCTGCTGTAAGGACGTACTTCCCCAGTCCGACTGCTTTGATGCATACTATATTTTTTTTACAGGATGCAAATTACAGCGAGCTATACGCCCCGAGGGGGTTGAAAAGTATTTCTACACGGATTTACCAACAACGACACTATCCAATTCTCTTAGGGGACGGCTATTAATTACGTCACGAGCTGGCACGTCGTCATGACACATGGGGGGGGGGGGGGGGGGGCTGACAAGTGGGGAGGCGCAGCTGGCGAGCCGTGACAACGAGTGACAGAACGATCCGATATATGTTAAAGCGGTTGGCTTCATTTATATATACTAGCTGTTGCCCGCGGTTCTGATCACGTTTTAAAGAAAGAAAAAAATCCACAAAACTAAATATTTTCGGGATAAAAAGTAGCCTATGTATTAGGGGTTAAAATATGAAATTGTCGATTTGTATTGAAAAATTAAAACTCTTTTCTAAGATGTAATATATTTATAAATAAATAAATATTAAATAAATAAATATTATCGGACAAATTACACAGCGCCATCTAGCCCCAAAGTAAGCGAAGCTTGTGTTGTGGGTACTAGACAACTGATAAACATACGTAAGTACATTTTTTTTTTTTGTTAATATATACTTATTATACATAGAAAATACCCAGACCAAGACAAACAGATATTTTTCATGCACACAAATGTTTGTATTGTGTGGGAATCAAACCCACAAGCGTTGGTGTCAAAGTAGCGTAACAACGCGTTTCACCACTGCGCCACCGAGCTCGTCAATTTTTTTAATCAAAACATTTACCCTCATTATCTATACATTGCTGCCATCTAATCGGAAGTTTATTTATGCCTCTGCGTACTCTGAAGTCTCTGCAGAACTCTGGGGATCTAGATTCGACAAACTGTCTCAAAGCATTTTGTAGTGTCTCCTGGGAAGAAATTTTTTTAACACTTAGTAATAAAAATGGTAGTCAGTTGGAGCGAGGTCTGGCGAGTACGGAGTTTGACGTATGGTTTCTAACTACAGCTCCTGTAGAGTTACAACGGTTTCTCGTGCAGTGTGAAATCCTGCGTTATCATGGAGCAATAATGGTGAGATTGACATGAGTCGGGGCTCTTTCACTGCCAGTTTCGCCATCATTGTTCGATGTTCGGCACAGTAAACAACTGCTGTTATTGCTTGGCAAGATCTGAGAAAGATATAGTGAATAACGCAATGAAGACACCACCAAACAGTTACCATTACCTTTTTATTGGTAAGCTTTGCTTTACCGCTTTTTGGGTACAGTTGCGGTGTTTGACCTGGGGTCAGCCATTGCATTTTTTGTTTACGGTTATCGTAAATAATCTACTTTTCGTCACATGTCACAATTTGATCCAATATTCCTTCATTTCTGTACCGATTCAACAAGGCAACGCAAGTTTCACCGCGCGTTTCTTTCTGCAGATCAGTCAAATCATGAGGCACTCATTTTGCTTATTTTTTATCTTTTGCCTTGATAATGCCGTAAAGGCGAAACCGGTCGGTAAAAATAATTATTAAATAAAATTGTGAAGTGGAATCTGTACAAGTGCAAGTATTAACATTAACGCGATATTTTTTATCTTATTGTATTCATGCAAATGAGTTAATATTTTAGGTAATGTAACGTTAAACTAAAACGTTAAAGCCGCTAATTCCTGGGTATTTTTACTCGGATCGGCTTCTACCATCTCCTTCAATTCAGCGTTATTCACTTGTATGGACGATCTTCCACGTGGACGATCTTCCAAGCGTTTAAACCAAAAACGCACGGTACGTTCATTGAAGTCTCCTCTCCAAATGCAGCATTGACATTGCGAGCCGTTTCTGGCGCGTTAGTCCCGCGTCGGAACTCGTATTAAAAAATTACTCGGATTTCCGTCCCGTCTAAGAGGAATAAATAAAAACACAATTGAAATTCGAAAATCAAATCTTGCACATTTTTTGAATGAAAAACCTCCTAGGAATCGTATGAAAAATTCATTTCTTCGTCGAAAATCTCACACCATGGTTTAATGTCAATTCAAAATATATATTACTATAAAACGGCAATTTCATACTTTAACCCGTATTATTAAATTCAGAACATTGTCTATTTGAGTGCTAAACTTCATTCAAATCCCTTCATCTTTTTGGGGAGATTAATTGTGGCGGTCGCACGGCAGTAGCTCTATGTAAAAATCAGTATATTCGTGAAATCTTTAGGCTTAGGTAGCAGACCTCGCCATTCCTAATGGATTAAGTAACAGGATACCGCTAAGAAGAAGTTGCAAATATACGTTCATGCTCACCAAATTTCGTTCGTTATTATAGTCTCGTTTTAGTACGCTCGATTTCGCGAATGTTGCCTTACGCCGTTGTTTTCTGTGACTTCGATGACACAGGGTAGTTAAATTTGCTTTAACTGGAATGTAGAGCAACATGCACTTTGTATAGTTTATGTACGAATTCAATGAGATTTATTAGTGGACAACCCTTCGGTGAATTGGGAATAAAGGACGCAGCGTTGGTAATCAGAATTTGGGGAGATTGCATCACTGAATTTTCATTGGTCTATCTGACCCACCTCAGAGTAGAGTAGAGTTGTAACTCTACAGGAGCTGCAGTATGAAACCATACGTCATCCTCCGTACTCCCCAATCCTTGCTCCAACTGACTACCATTGTTTTCGTGATTTGAATAATTTTCTACGTGGAAACAATGTTTCTTCTTAGGCAGTACAAAATGCTTTCGCACAGTTTGTCAAATCTAAATCCCCAGAGTTCTATCGCAAATGCATAAATAAACTTCCGATTAAATGGCAGTAATGTATATATGGATAATGAGGGTAAATATTTTGATTAAATAAATATGTCAAATCTTAGAAAAAAAAAATTAATTTTTCAGTAAAAATCGACAACTAATTTATATAAGTTTTATAATATATATAAAATTTTTGAAGTGAAAACTTCTTTAGCGGCGATGTGCACTTTTTGGGATGAGTAAAAAATGCTAAACTTGCGTCAGGACACGTGACCCTGACCGTAAGATTTTGGTGAGAATTAGAATTTAAGTTCGCTGCAACGCTAAAAATTTAGTTACCTCTAATTAAACAACTAAAACATGAAACGCTAGATCGTTCATAGGGCATTATTTTCTCGCGACCAAAACATTGTAAGCGCTATGAAATTATTGGCGTTTACGCGTCTCGTTCAACGTAGTTTATCAACATCGGCATTGCTGTTTGGTTTAAGCGGCGACGGGCGCTTGCGCAAGTGTGCGTGTGTGTTTGAGTGTTAGAGATTTTACCTCATACATGATAGTACTTTTATACTGATAATTAAAGCAATTCGTGCGAAATTATTCCCTAACCATTCCAAAATATTCAAAAATGCACAACGTTAATGTTCGAGTTTTCACTTCTGCCGGCACTTCCGGAGTGCAACCCGGTTTTTTTGTAACATAATGTGATGTAACTTTAGGCAGGCGGTGGCTTGCCACTCACTAGATGAACCCCCAAAATACCAGAGGAAGTCGGCCGGGGGAAACACAGGTGTGAGTGACTCAGGGGTGTTGAGAGGTGTGTGGCGCTTTCTCCGAAGTTACTCGCGGTGTTGTGCCTTTTAAAACTTCCACCCCTGGAGCATATCACCTGATAAAGCGATATGCTCTATTTTTTTATACAACTAGATTGGCAAACAAGCATGCGGTCCGCATCAGATTGTAAGCGGTCACCGTAGCCTATTGACGCTCGTAACGCCATGGGGATGTTACTCGCGCACTGCCAATCTAGTGACCTAAGCCTGTTTCGTCACAGTATCCAGTAATTTCCCTGCCATATCTCACCCTTCAAACCGGAACACAGCTACATAGATGTATATAGGTGCATGGCGGTAGAAATACGTGAGATAGAGGTACCTATGCATACTATCATTCACAGACACAGTTAGATCTTCCTCTTAGGTAATTAAATATCTGCGCCAAGAAGGCCCGCTCTTCATTAACATACTTTCCATTTGGCATTAACTTGAAAATTTAAAAAAACCCCGACACAAAACTTATGCAAATTAATAATAAAGAAATTGAAAGAGTTTCTTATTTATTTAAAATATTAATTAAATTTTTATTCGTGAGTGTACTAGTATATCCTGGCTGCAGCATCAGCTCATTGTGTTGCCACCATTATATTGTATGTAGAATCAAAAATACTGATCAAAAACGAATCCAAACACGATATATCTGTTTTCTTTTTCAAGGGCGTACTAGTGTGCTGGATATCCTGGCTACAGTATCAAACCAAAAGTTTTATAATCTTGTATAGTTATGTAACATACCTGGGGATTTCAAATCTTCGGTCACACATATGTTTGAAAGTAAAGTAAATCCCCATTATGCGTCCAAGATTCCTACCGTAGCTAACAAAAGAGCTGATGACCTTGAAACGGCTCAACCGATTTTGATAAAACATATCTAAGAACCACTGCTAGAAGTCCTGCTTTCTAATAAAATAAACCACATTCAAATCAGCTCACTCCTTTAAGAGCTACAGTTTGCTTACCATTATTTATAAAATTCTCTAGTAGGTTGGTGCACCCTGCCAACAAGCAAACGAGGCTCTGGCAAAAGAGAGGTAGGGTATAGCAATAGCCCGACTGGGGAAGTACCTTCACCTCACAGGAAACCGCAGCCAAATAACAACTCCCTAGAGAGTTGTTGTATACCAGTAATCCTTTCCTATTCCCCTGGACCGACTTCGATAAAAATTTTTGGTCGTATTTGAGTGGGCGCCAGGGTGATTTGGATCCACAATTACACCCGGTAGGAGACACTGCAATCAGGTTTTAGGATATTTATTTAATGTCTGTCGCGTTCGCGAATAATCTATATGTTTATAGACTAGCAAATTATAACATCGATGGTTTTATGACGCGAAAGTTATGTAGATAGTCCTGTGCCATTTGTTCTGTCAATAATGATTTTTGTAAAAACAATGGTTCATCTTTGACGGGCTCGTTGGGACAGTAGTTAGAAGCGCTACTTTGACACTAACACTCCTGGGTTCGATCCAATACAGGACAAACATTTACATACTCTGTTATCATTCATTTATGTATGTTTATCAGTTATCTAGCACGCATAACACGAGCTTCGCTTACTTACTTGAGTTGGGGCTATATAGCGCTATGTAATTTGTCCGACAATATTTATTTAAAAACCGAATTACTTTTTAAGCGAGCGAGTCGTTTCGGTGCAAGTGATACGTGCCTGATTATGATGATGATGTATTAAAATTAAAAAAAAAAGTTTAAATTACGCCAGTTAATAAATTGGCGCAGGCGGGTGTCCCGCGGCGGGCGGCGGGCGGCGGGCGGCGGGAAGCGGCCGCTCGTAATGAAACCCGCGGTGTCCCGCCCTGAATAATAAACGAGTACGGCCTCTGATTTCCCTGGCGGGCGATGGCCAGGTCCGCGGCGAGATGAAGGCCGCTTGAGGACACGTGCGCCACAACCTTCAATTGACATCAATTGAAGGTTGTTTATACTACTACTATTTGATATACTTTGAGAGGTCGAGCGCATCAAACCAGCCCGTCTGAGGAAGTACCTCCACCTCACAGAAAGTAGCAGCCAAATAACAACTCCCTAGAGGGTTGTTGTATTCCTGCGTGTGAGTGAGGTAGCAGTAAGCTCCCAAGGAGTTGCTGTGTAAGCAGCATAGGAGGCATCGCGCGAGTGATAATTAATATATCGCAAGCATTAATACGCTACGATATCCGCTTTACACCAGGTGTGCTGTATGCTTGTATGCCTCCCGACGTAGTAAAAAAAAGATATGTTTCATCTTCACAAGGAATAGGCAATTTATTAAGACTTCAAAAAAATCTGCAGATCAGAGAAATAACAACTCCACAGAGGGTTGTTGTGTTCCTGCATGTGAGCGAGGTCACCGGTAAGTACAATAGGTGTTGCTGTGTTCCGTTCATAACACTTTACATCAGGTGGTCCATATGCTTATATGCCTTCCGATGTTGTATAAAAGAAAATTAAACCATTATCAAGTATGCCACCGTGTGCCGCAGTGACACTGCCAGCGGCGGTTCCACATTCTCTGCTTCACGTATATCGAAGTTGTTTATAGTAATATTATAGAAAATCGCAGCCAAGTAAATCCCTGAAGGCAGGATATGCTCCTGAGAGCGAGTAAGGATATCAGTAAGGTTTTAAGAAATTGTTGTGTCATGTGGTAGGTGTAATGTCACCAGTGAGAACTATCGCCCGATTTATATTTAATATGTTACAAGCGTATATAGGATACGGTAACCGCTTTATATAAGGTCCGTCACATGCTTGTATGCCTCCCGACGTTGTATAAATAACATATAACGACGAATTTTGACGAGCTCGGTGACGCTGCGTTTAATAACGCGACTAAGACGCCAACGCTCGTGGGTTCGATTCCCACAAAAGATAACCGCGCAGCGTCCAGATGTTGTATAAAAATATACCATGAATCTGATAACGGTGCTATTCATCAACAACTCGGTCTAATGATATATATAGCTTGCGCGATGCTACCTCTGCTGTTAACACTTCAACTCTTTAGGAACTTCCTGTTGACCTAACTACACGGAGGAACACAACAACCCTCTATGGAGTTATTATTTGGCTGTGGTTATCTGTGAGGTGGAGGTACTTCTGACAGACGGACAATTTCGACGCGCTCTACCTCTCGTATACCATCAACCATCCATCAAACAATCAACCATCACTACATACGATTACTCGCTCAGCTAATCTGAAGATTGCCTGAAAATTCTGGATACTGGTACGGATTTTGGTACGGTCATTTTGGAGTCTACACTGAACACAATATGCACTAATTATTTTTAAATATAAGGCGGTACGAATCAGTTCTGTATGATTATTCGAAACCGATACAAAAAGTTGTCAATCAGATTTCATACATTTTGGGAGAAAATTTTTCGATTCCGTTTCGAATATGGTATTTGGAGGCAATCTGAACACGCCTACTGGGCTCGATGTGAAGCCAGAGATCTCGCTTCATCCTGAGCGGCGAAAAGTTTAACTCAAAGTAGTAAAATTGTAGAGAATGTAGAGTTTATATTTGCAAACGGACGCGGCGCATATTCGTCGTAACTGCGCCGGAACGTGAGTTATTGTTCCGGCGGGCGGTCCGCAACATCCCTACGTTTGTTGCGAGCTTGCGAAATAAACTTCTTACGATTTGTTCAAAAATTGAAATGGGTATGCTGAGATGGTTTGGCCATTTAGAAAGAGTGAATGACAAAAGAATTCCGAAAGAAGTGTATCAAGCAAGAGTGAATGGTGATATCGGGAGGGGTCGCCTTAGATGCACACATATAGATCAAAATGGTGATGTATTGAAAAAGGGCCAAATCAAAAGTACACAAAACCGAAGAGCATGCACGAAGAGGTTGATGAGTGTGGAAGAAGGGAGAGCGGTATGTTTGGATCGGTGTACCTGGCATTCTATAGTCTCTGCCTACCCCAATGGGAGACAGGCGTGATGTGTATGTATGTACGATTTGTTTTTTTAAGAATTTGACTGCAACATTGGATATAAACTCTAATCAAATACTTATCTGACTGACTTTGCTTATAAAATAACTCATAGCCATAACCGGTGATAGCAGAAAATGAAATTTTGTACGGAACGCAACTAAGGGAATTTCGTAAATTATAACGGTATACTGGGATAGAAAATACAGTAAAATAAAATGATGAGCTCGGTGGCGCAGTGGTGAAACGTGCTGTTACGTTACTTTGATACCGATGCTCGTAGGTTCAATTCCCGCACAGAATAAAAATTTGTGTGCATGAATTTGTCTGTCTGTCTTGGTCTGGGTATTTTCAAGAGAGGTAGGGCGCATCAAAGCATGTGGAGAAGTACTTCCAACTCACAGAAAACCGCAGCCAAACAAAAACTCCACAGAGCGTGGTTGTGTTTCTGCATGTGGGTGAGGTCACCAGCAAGCTTCTAAGGAGTTGCTGTGTTAGCAGCAGAGATGGCATCACACAAGTGTTACTTAATGTATTACATCTATCAATCTATCTTTCATCTTTCAATATCAAATCAGTCACAATTTTTTGGTTCTTCCATCTTCATGTGTGAATATCCTTGTAATGGAAATGTGTTCAACATAAGGCGGTGGCATTACGTGACTGTTTCCTTTGGTACTAACCCATCCATTCCAATCTCCAAACATAATTATTGTTTCATTCCATTATGTACGGTCTCGCAAAACTTTAATTCCTGGGAATTACGCACAGTAGCATATACTGCAAGCAAAATAGCTTACGAAATCCCCAGCTTTAATATACCAGAGAAGTATTGGTACCACAAAACTGTAATCTCTCACACAAGAGGCTAAGATAGACGAGAGTACGACCAGAGAGCCGTCATGCATCAAGAAACTCTTGCTGCCGATCGTGCCTACTGAGCTGTCGCTTTCCTTCTACATAGTCTTCGTCACACACGAGGCATCTAGGTATCTCTCGTTCATTATGTCTATCAGTTCATTCATATATGTTTCAATGCAACTCCAGTTTCCATGTGTACGGCAATCAACTCTCAGATTCATGTTGCGTAGTAGATGCGGTCCACACTATCGTATGTATGTATATGACGGATCGATGTGGATTGCCTACCGGGATACCCTATTCCGCATATCAGCGTGGTTTTGGTCCACTCATGGGCATTTCTTGACTCCCTATAAATTATTTGTTTCTGTCTCCACATGTCTCTTTATATACCCATTCTGGGCGGCAACACCACAAATAACCCCTTCGCTGCTGTCTAAAGGCGCTTATGGGTACTAGGTATTTCAATCTTTGTGCTCCTCCTGCTGCCGAGTCTTCTCTTCGATCTCCTCCGCGTTCCTCCTAGCGAACCAAGCGTGGGCGAACCCACGGAAGGTCGTAAGTTCTCCGCCGATGACACCAGACACCAGAAATACACCGACCCCGTTTCATCCTCGCCGCGCTGAATCCCGTCCGTCATCCTTTCGCGCAGATCGGTGTACCGCTGCCTAGGTCAAGACCAGGGCCGCAGTGCGCGGTCTCTGTCATCCTCACTCTACCACACATACACATGCGGCTTTCATAACATTCCATCTCTTTCAGACATTTCCTAAAACATCCATGGTCCCTAAGGAGCTACGAGGTATCTGACAATGAGAGAAACGAAACCGTTTGGAGAAACTTTTTTCCAGAGAGAGACTTTGTACAAAAGTTGTCTACCTGGGTTCCTCTGTCTCACCTATTTCTACCGCCAAGCAGCTGTATTTATATACCTGTGTTCCGGTTTGAAGGGTGAGATATGACAGAGAAATTACTCGGTGATGTGACGAAACAGCCTTAGCTCACAAGATTGGCAACTTGCGAGTAACATCCCCGTGGTGATGCGAGCGTCAATAGGCTGCCGTGACCGCTTATCATCTAATGCGGGCCACATGATTTTTTGCCAATCTAGTTGTATTAAAAAAAATCTGCGGACTTTATAATAAAAACGGTTGTAAATGGGCGGGTCCGATTATGAAGTTAGCGGGCCGGCCGAGCCGTGTTTAACTTTTAATCCAAATCCGATTTACTTCCCTCGAGCCCACCGGGATTGCAAACTGAAGTTTGTTGATCCTGTCTGCGGGACAGAGACGAATCATTTGTACGATTATCAACAATTTAGTACATAATCTGACGAGCTCGGTGGCGCAGTGGTGAAACGCGTTATTACGCTACTTTGACACCAACGCTTGTGGGTTTGATTCCCACACAGAACAAACATTTGTGTGCATGAACATGTCTGTTTGTCTTGGTCTGGGTATTTTCTATGTATAATAAGTATGTATTTACAAAAAAAAAATATTTACGTATGTTTATCAGTTGTCTAGTACCCATAACACAAGCTTCGCTTAGTTTGGGGCTGGATGGCGCTGTGTAATTTGTCCGCAAATATTTATTTATTTATTTATTAAATATTTAATCTTATACGTACATTTTTTATTCAAAGTCGGATTGCAAATAAGAATATGACCATCTAGTGGCCTATGGATATTTAAATGGCCCGTGGCTCTTCCTTTTAGACATATGTTTGCGACTTCCATACAGTAAAATTTATTATCTTGTACCCGCATACGACTAAACTCATCCACAGATAGTCTACAGTCGATGTTGCTTACCTTGCAGGTTCTATTAAACCGACACGCGCAAATAAATGATAGGGCAAAAATATTTTTAAAAAAAGGTTATGCTATTAGTTGTTACATATTAAATGGCCTTCTTTATAAAATATCTATGTAAATAAAATATATATATATATATATAAACCAGTTGAGAATGCGCAAGCTGAACGGTGTTCCTGAAGCAGTAGGTCCAATATACTTGGGTCTGGTACATATATTAACCTTTAGAGTATACAGCACACTATAGAAGTAATTGCTAGAGCGCATAACATTTGACGAGCTCGGTGGCTCAGTGGTGGAACGCGCTGTTACGCTACTTTGACACCAACGCTCGTGGGCTCAATTCCCACACAGTACAAACATTTGTGTGCATGAACATGTCTGTTTGTCTTGGTTTGGGTATTTTCTATGTATAATAAGTATGTATTTACAAAAAAAAATGTATTTACGTATGTTTATCAGTTGTCTAGTACCCATAACACAAGCTTCGCTTACTTTGGGGCTAGGTGGCGCTGTGTAATTTGTCCGATAATATTTATTTATATTTATTTATTTATAAGCATGAATCCGTAAATACATGTATGAAAAACACCACGTATAACTGTCGCTGCAGACCAGTAGTCAATTCTATGCGGAGTTAACAGTCTTTTAAGAGAGGTCACAGAAAACCGCAGCCAAATAACAAGTCTCTGGAGGGTTGTTGTGTTCCTGCGTGTGAGTCAGGTCACCAGTAAGCTCCGAATGATTCGCTGTGTTAGCAGCAGAGGTGGCATCACACGAAACTATTTTTTTCTTTTTATACAACGTCCGGAGGCATAAAAGCATACGGCGTACCTGATGTAAAGCAGTTACCGTAGCCTATTCATGCTTGTAATATATTAAGTATCACTCGCACGATGCTTCCACTGCTGCTTACACATCAACTGCTTAGGAGTTTACTGGTGACCTCAGTCACACACAGGAACACAACAACCCTCTAGGAAGTTGTTATTTGGCTGCGGTTTTCTGTGAGGTGGAGGTACTTCCCCAGACGGGCTGCTTTGTAGTGCCCTACCTCACTTAAATACATAGCGAGCCTTCACAGGCTACGGTGACCGCTTTCTATCGGGTGGACCGAATAATTGTAAGTCTCCCGACTTCTGTGAATGTTTCAATGTGGTTCACTTTTCTTGCATCTAGGAACCGAAGGTTCTTCTTCTGTATAGAGTTATCCCGTTTCCTAAACCATTAAGATTCACGGTGTCCGCTACTTAAGACTAAGGATTTAGCGCAGATACTGAAATTATAACAGGGATCGATTGCCGTCAGATCTTCACAAGCTAGAGGGAAAAACAGATCTCACTTAGTTTATATGTCACATATCTTTCAAAATATAATATATTGAACGTGCAAGTTCTCTCACGATGTTTTCCATCACCGACGAGCAAGTGAATATTACAAATACATCCATATCATCACTTATTCTGCTGTATAAGGAATGCAACATCGAAACCAGATTCAGCAATACGGCACCATAGGCTGGGCTCAGTGTTCGGTAAGACTATAAACCTCTCAAATGTAATTTCAAATTGAATTGAAAAGTAAGGCCTGAATCTATAAAGTCACTGAAGACCAATTAAACAAACTTGAGCGCCTTCAAAATCTTTGTATACGATTCATATTTGGGCTTCGCAAATATGATCATGTTTCCGAATTTCGCTCACAGCTCAAGTGGCTCCCTATCAGGCTACGTCGCAACTTGCACGTACTCTCTCTTCTTTATTCTATCCTTTTCAATCCTACTTCTCCCAGTTACTTGAAAGAACGTTTCATATATCTCAGTGAGGTACGGGATCGTTGTGATCGCAATACACGTAAGTACTCTTTCCCTTCGTCTGATTACGCCATCTCACTCTTCGCAATACTACTCTAAATTTTTCTCGGTACGGGCTGAGCAACTGTGGAATGCTTTACCACTCTCTATTCGCTGTGCACAATCATTAATGTCCTTCAAAAGCCGTGTAAAATCTCACTATCTGTCTATCTAACTATGGTAGAATGTGTATGTGTATATGTATATTACGTATACGTGGGTGTATATGTACATGTATATATTTGGTATTGCTATATGTACGTACATTGTTGTCTGTTGTTGTCCTGTCACTTATCTGCTCATTACACTCATCTTAATTTTTTTTTTCGATTATATAGTATGCTGAGTGTAAATATATGTATTTATGTGTAGAAATAGGTATAGTCATTAATGCGCCACTACCTACTTGTATTTTTAATGATTGTTTATCTTCCTTTGATATGGTTGTCGGGAAGAGATCGCTTTAGCGATAAGACCGCCCATTGTAGTCTTACAATAATATGTTACTTAAATGTATTAATTTTGGTGCAATAAAGTGTATTCTATTCTATTCTAAAGTTACCGAGTGAGACTAACAGCTACTTTAGGCAAATAAAATAAATTAGTCACATTAGTTTTAAAAATAAAAACTCTAATTTTTATTTTTTATTTTATTGGTTCACCAACAGCTGAAAACATCATGACAAGTATACAACGCAAATTATCACTCCAAGTGCTAAGCTACTTCTGGGTAAACACACCTTGCAAAGTTATTTACGCTCATCGCTTACGCTAGCTAATATTGAGCAGTATAATTATTTGAATTGGGCTTTTAACCACGCGCGTTGTATCATCAAGGAGCGGACGTAATGGCCCTGCAGCTCCACAAAGGGCCCATTGTCCGGGCTCGGGGCGGCAAGTGCACACAATTGCAGACTCGGCTAAACATGCCGTCTAGACATGTGCACGGCAGAAGGTCCAGTTAAGTCTCTTGAAACAATTAATAAAAATGGTAGAGTTTCGTATATTCGCCGTCTATATACTTTAGGGTAATTTTCGTTAGGGTAGTTTTGCGTAACTTATGAATAAAACGAATTAAGGACAGAATAAGTATTTTTAGGAGCCCCAGAAACCGACGAGCGTGCATGAAAAGAGCCATGGATGTTTGAGAAGAGAGGGAGGTGTGTAAGTACCGCGTCTTATGGTGCTCGGATTTCCCTGCCTACCCCGCAAGGGACGTGGCGTGTAAATATATAGTAAAGTATTTATTTATTTATTTATTATTCAGATACTATAGTCATTACAGGTTACATAGATACCCAATGCGACTTATAGCTAGATACGTAGTCATAATTATAATACTAAAAAAAAATTGGGTTACTTATATACCTACTCAAAATTATACAATGGCAAATATATATATATATACATAATATATATACATATAAATATAAATTACATTTAATACAATGTCCTTGTTTAATAATATATATCAAATAAAAATAAAATCGAGATCAATAGTAGTCAATGAATATTTACATATCATAGTTAATCTACTTTCACTCCATCTAGGAATTTACAAGCTCCGTCAAGTAAACGTAATTCACTGTCTGCAAAGAGATCCAAATCATCGAATTGAGCGAGCATGTCCCCGATCAGCTGAAATGCACGGGCGGTGGGTGCCTGGGAAGCGTGTTTAGTACGGGTGTGAGACCGCTGCAGCAAGCGTGGCCGTCTACGCGGTGCTACTGCTCCCGAAACATCTTGAGGAATCGAGTGGGCACTAAAAGACATAGTTTCTCAAGTACTTGAGGGCTATCAACCCTATAATGCAGCACAGATAGATAATGCTTGATGAGAAGCATTTGTCTCCTAAACGCTAGCATTTCTATTTCAACCATGCCAGAAACAAAAAGCGAGGGATACAGATAAGGGTAATATCCGTAACTCTTTTTGTAAAGCCAGCGGGCATATTTACGCTGCACTTTCTCCAACATAATACTATACTTAGCCTCATACGGAGACCAGACTATAGCTCCATATTCCAGTTTACTACGAACATAAGCATTGTATAGTAGTACCTTTGGTACGGTCGTATTATCAAATTCGGAAGCTGTTCTTATAGTGAATCCTAAAGTTCTGCTGGCTTTTTTACATATGTCTGTTATATGTTCATGTAAGTCAAGTTTATTATTTAACATTACTCCGAGGTCAAGAACATTAGTCAGTTTTGGACAACGTTTACGTAAGAAAGTGATGCATTTGCACTTGTCAATATTAAAAGGAAGACGGTTGGTTTCGCTCCAGTCAGACACGGAATCGATATCCGCTTGCAGAGCTTCAGCATCGCTATCATTACCAACTCCAAGGAATAACTTGAGATCGTCAGCAAATAAGAGGCACTCAGCAGCTCGTACAGTAGGTACTGGTAGGTTATTTATCATAACCAGGAAAAGTGTAGGACCCAAGGTACTTCCCTGACTTACACCGGACCTTGTGTAATAGTTCTGGGAGACATACCTGTCTACACGCACAAACTGATGACGATTGTCAAGATAGCTTGCGAAAAATTTAAGTAGATTAGGCATGAATCCCATTATAGCCATTTTATCCAGCAAGATGTCATTATCAACAAGGTCAAATGCCTTCCTAAAATCAAAGTACGCCGCGTCAACCTGCCGTCCGTTTATGACTTTACAAAATAAACTTAGATAGATATTTTTTATTCGGTCCAAACATTTTCTAAGTCACAAGTAGGTACCACTACCGCGAGCTCGAAGGCATCGTTGCGCGTGTCATTACAACCGAACACGGAGGTAAATTATTAAATTATTAAATCAATTTATTTCAGGTTATTAGTACCCATAAAAATACACACAAAATTAAATTAAAATAAAATAGAATATGACATATAATACATGTAAACTATAATTGCCTCCTCATCCTGCACAGTGGGACGTGTCTGTCACAACAATGTCGAATGTAGGGGCAATCAAGTCTACCAGCGATCATCGCCAGGACGGCGTTGGAGCTGGCCCGCACCCGGCGCACCAGGGATGCACCCCGCTTGCGCATACTCGCGTGAAAACAATCTGTGTTTGCAGCTGCAAACATACCTGATGCGCTACAGAAACGGGGCAGCCCCAACACCGCTCTGAACGCATTGTTGAACTGGACTCGGAGGGCACTATACACGTTCTGCGAATATTGCGCCCACAAGCTACATGTGTACAGCGATGTACAGTATGCTCGGAATAAAGTAATTTTAACGGCGTCCGAGCATCGCGCGAACCTACTCGCTAGCATGTTCGCTCTCCGCGACAGCGCCCTCCGTTCCCGCTCAATATCTGCATGGTCCCTGAGGTCCGCGGTAACAACATGCCCCAAATATGTGAATTGGTTCACTCTTTTCAGAGGAACACCATTGAGACGAACTGGTGGCACATTTGCTGGACACTTAGCACCAGCTGCCTCAAAGACCATGTATTGACTTTTGGTCACGTTATACATTAAGCCGTGGCCAGCCGCATATTCTTCACATATTCGTATAAGGTGTCGCAGACCACAGACCGACGCGCTCAGGAGCACCATGTCATCAGCGTAACTCAGGTTGTTGACGCATACGCTATCTATATGACAGCCGACATACTGGCTGCTGAGCGCCGCGATCAGTGCATCCATATACAAATTAAATAGAGAAGGTGAAGTTGAGCCTCCCTGTCTCACACCACACTGCAGCCTGTAAGACTCCGACATTGTCCCCGCCCATCTGACGTTGTTGATCTGGTGCGTATACCAGTACTTTAAAATACAGATAAGTTCGCGAGGTAAATTAATGCTCTCCAGCTTCTTCCACATAATGTCATACGCTACCAAATCGAAGGCCTTTGACAAATCGAGGAAACATGCATATACAGGGGTTTTACGATCCGTATAGTATCTGACGGTATGCTTAAGACACAGTATTGCACTTTCTATTGATAATTTAGGTCTGAACCCAAATTGGTTGTCATGTAACGACATGTACTTATTTAACTGCGTATTAAGCAAACCGTCAAACACTTTCGCAATGACTGTAGCTAAAGAGATTGGCCTATAGTTACTTTTATCAGCAAGGTCACCGATTTTATTTTTCACTATAGGCACAACTATCGTTTTCATTAGATCTAAAGGCAGGTAAGAGTGGCTCACGCATAGCGAGTACAACATTGACAGTACCCTAGTTGCATGGGGTCCCGCATGGTAGAGGTGTTCAATGCTAAGGCCGTCATGACCAGGAGATTTACCTCTTTTCATCCCCTTGATGATTTTAGTTACATCATTAGCACTGAAGCGTACCTCCGCTTTACCTTCTGCCAACCCAGCACTAAACATCCCCCCCATTGGTCCCAAAGAGGACTTTACGGAAAAGTATTCCTTAAAGGTATCAGCAATACCTTTGTGGTCACTTACTCCGTCAACACTAACAGGGAGACTTGGTCTAATATTCATTTTATTTGTATTTTGCCAAAAACCACGGAAATTACCCCTGGAGTGTTTCTCAGCAAGGGCATCCATCTTTATCTGTTCTTGATGGTTTTGGCACCATTTTAATCGCGACTTAAATATCTTTCGGTTTTTACACATTTCATTGTAGAAAAATCCGGATCTAGGCCTACCATTTGCCATCCATTCGGTAAAAGATCTTCTGGCGTCCCTATGTGCCGCTGTATATATGTGCCCTATGTCAGCTGTATTTGCAAACGGCAACTTCGGTGTTAATAAATTTAAGTCGCACTCTATAACAAGATGAAAATGGTCAGACCACCCAGTACCACACTCGACCTCAACATTTATAACCGCTTGTTTTGATGATTGGGTCACCACACAGTGATCCAGCCAGCTACATGACCCTGTTATGTCACTAACAAAAGTAATAGTTTTCGAATCGACACCTAAAAAATCGATATCGACACATGACCAACACTGTTCCCTGCAGTAGTTCAAAAGTTCGTTATGAAACAATCCCGATATATCTGCATTAAAGTCACCCAAAATAAAAACTGATTCGATACTTTGCTCTTCTATAATAGCGCTTACCGAACTTAAGCAATCCGTGAAATCTGGTAGGTTGTCCCTGGAGTTCGTGGGCATATAAACACTCATAACCATCACCGGTCTATCTCTAGTCGTTATTTTTATGGCACATATTCGAGCATTGTCACACGATAATACCGACACTTGTTGGAATACACTGGTCTTCCAGAGCAACCCCACGCCTCCAAAAGGCCTACCCACCAGAATATGATTCGTATCCACTGCTGAGGTGCCCGTATACCCAAAACCGCTGTCAATTGTACTAAGGTATGGTATATCTTGAGGCAGTAGCCATGTCTCCTGCAAAGCTATCAAGTCACATGTACCGCACAAATCTCTGACACTGTTTACTGAACGTTTAATGCCTTTACAATTATAACTAGCAAAACGATAGGAGTGATTATCCATTATTGTTATTTTTCTGGCCGTCAGCAGATGAGAATCTGTTCGATTTTCGGTTTTTAAAACTAATAAAACGTCTAAAAACAATACCTTGAGGCCATATGTTCTCATCTAAAAAACAAGACAATTTCGACTCCGATACAAAAAATTTATACGCTTTGTGGCTTCTCTCTATCTTCATATTAATTTTTTCTAAAGTCACCACTTCCTGCGTCTTATTACGAATGTATTTTGCTATGTCGTCCTCAGTTGTTTGTCTGTGAATATTCGTAATAAATATCGGAACTTTCTTTTCGGCTGCCTTGAAAGTGCATCCCACATCGATCGCCTTTCCAGATTTGCCGGCATATCGGTAATTAGTTCGTTTCTTACGATACGATACTCTTTGCCATCCATCAGGTTTGTTTACATTTGTGTCGCATCGTTCATTATCATTATAAGTATGTAGCAGGCAGTTGGTCCGCTCCCCGAGCGGCGGCCGCGGCCGGCCGCTACGGCGACTGCGAGCCCGAGCGTGAGGACGTCGCCGCCGTCGATAGTATTGCACTGCTCACTCCCCCGATGTTGTTTTCGTTCGGCTCATAATCACGGCTCGATACATCGGCGGCCCGCGAACCGTTCGCAGCTAACCGTTGCGCGTATGATTCACGATTTATTTCTTGTAGATCCACCTGCATTTCTCGATATTGCGGCGATTGTTTTTTTGAATCAATATCTTTGTTGTTATGTGACTCGTCCAGCGTAGAATCATGCAAATGCGAGAGTCCCACAGGTCCACTATCCAGCCAAGCTCCCCTTTTACAGTTTACTTTAAAAGCAGAGGTCGGCGGCAGTGAATCATATCTTGTTTGTATAAGCTCGGTTTTTAATTCACGTAGATGGTCCAGTGTAGCATATGAGGCCTTGATGTTCTCGATAGTGGCTTGCATTTTTGAGATGTCCTTCATGAGCTTCCCACAGTCTAGGTGTTCAAAATCCAGAGGAGGCAAGCGGTCGAGTTGCTGGCTACAAACACCGGAATTTCGTCCGGTTCCGTTGATTTGAACAAGTGTATGATATCCGCCAGGTCCCGCTCCTCTTTACCTTTGTTTTTTCGTATAATCTTTCGCAAATCCGTTGTTATGGAATCAAATAGCAGCGATTTTGATGTTTTTATTTCATCACAAGTATATGACGCAGCACAAATTCGTACTAACGTTATTTCATCCACAACAGACACTCTGTTTTGCACGTACGATAACATCTCGTCAATAACAATGTTACAATTACTACACTTAACGGTGTTCGTCATTTTAATTCGATATTAAAATTGCGCTGTCAATCAAATCGCTCCCGTCCGTTTGGATGCGCGCGCGCGACTTGACTTGTAAAGCAACGTCGACCACAGTCTGTCTATGGATGCGTTTATATATCTCGAGCCTCTCCGAATTTCGTAGGGCATGTTAAGCCATCGGTCCCGGCTATTGTCATATATTGACGTCGTCGTCGTGAGTCGTCGTTAACACTGGCCTCTGCCAATCCACATTTGAGCGGCGTGGTGGAGAATGCTCTGAACCCCTTTTATTAAAAGGGGACTCGTATACCTGCAGTGGGATGAGTTGGTGTAGTAAAATACCACTAATCGGCCGGTGTATACTCCACGTGATGATCAAAAGCCACCACGGCCCCTTCTAATTTCGTGAATGTCAAACTTCTCCTTGAATCTTTTATTTTCGGGACTATGCGCCGGATGGGTCACCGTTTATGTGATGTGACCTGATGGTGAATAGTCACCATAGCCTATGCACATTTGCAACACCAGGGGTGTCAGTCTTGCGTTGCCGACCCTCTAAAAACCTCTTCACATCTTTCTCGAAGAACCCCGTGCTGTAGTCCCTTGAGAAAACCTCGGCTGGGAGTTAATTCCACAATTTGAGAGTTCTCGGAAGAAAACTTCCCTGGAACAGCACAGTAGGCGACCATTGTCGTTATAACAGCGACCAGTGCCAATCCCGCAAGGGGCATGTCATAAATATATACTTAGGTAGATACATTTCCCAGTATTTACCCGCATCAAATTGTAATCGGTCACCGCAGCCTATTGACGCTAGCAACACCACGAGGATGTTACTCGCGCGCTGCCAATCTTGTGACCTAAGAATGTTTCGTCACAGTACTCAGTAATTTCTCCGCCATATCTCACCCTTCAAACCAGAACACAGCTATATAAATACAGCTGCTTGGCGGTAGAAATAGGTGAGACAGAGGTACCCACGGAGACGACTTTTGTACAAAGTCTCCATCTGGTATAATGGTAAAATTATGTAACTTAGCTAAAAATATACATATATAATACAAATTATACAGTGCACCTTGAAAACTTTTAGACCCTACGTTATATATGTAAAGCGGGAGCAATATCTGGCAGCTGTTGCGTATTATGCCGCCCGCCGCCCCCTCCCCACTTTCCGAGTAATTAACTTCTGGGCCCGGCAAAAAACTCGCCGGCAGTACAAATTGAGGTCTCCTACGGAAAATACCGTAACATTAATCCACATGCCTTGATGTGGACATTACCTATCTACTCCATGTACTATGTGACCTCACTCACTCGAACACTGTAACTGTCGTTTTATACATAGAAACTACTATTAAAGCCAAATTGTGTAGCAGGGCATATTATAAAGTATCTGACTATATTAATGATAAAAATGCCTGGGAGTGAGTCGATCCAATTATAATGTAATTAATAAAATACACACATCAAAAGTGTCTAGGGATCAACATATATTTTTGCAATAACTTTTCTCCTGATTGATATTAATTAAAATTTTCTTTAAGGATTCATCAAATAAAGTGTTTTCGTTTGTCTACAGTAACGATAAACCAAGTCACCTTTGCATTAATAAAGAAATTTGCCATTTTCATAATAAAGGGATTTTTGACTTTTGAACCACTAACATTAAAGTTCGAAAAAAAGACTGAAATAACAGTTTTCTTTAAAATTTTATTGGGTAACTTAAACAATTAATAATCCGTGTTTCTACCGCGAACACTAACAACACAAGAACATCGGTTTGGCATACTCAAAATGAGTTCATCCAAATCACGCTGTGGAATGGCCGCCCATGTTCGTTGCAACAACAAAAAAAGGTCTTCTTGCGATTGGATACCCTCCATATTCGGCAGAGCTCTTCTCTGTAGCATATCCCATGCATGCTCAATCGGGTTCGAGTCTGGCGACTGAGCAGGCCAGGGCATGACATTGATGTTAGCTGCGGCGAGAGTCTGTCTTACAACTCTTGCGGTGTGCAGTCGTGCATTATCATGCATTAACTGAAATAAGGGACCGATTTGCACTTGTAGAGGAACGATGACGTCTGATACAATCGTCTCAGCATAAATTTGAGCGTTGAGGTTGCCTCTGATCCAAATCAACTCAGTTCTTCCGCCGATCCAAATACCCGCCCATACCATGATGGTTCCACCACTATAAGGATGGACTTCCTGGCAGGATTTTAATCGCTGTTGGCGTCCAGGGGTTCTCCAGTGTCGTATACGTTTATATATTTTATATATTTTTTTATTACAAAGCCACATCTCAATCTCAACAAATCCGCATAAAAATGCTTGATCCCTAGACACTTTTGATGTGTGTATGTAAATTTGTTTGGACACCAAAAGAGGGATGCCTGAGTTTTTTTGCCAGTATTTTTATCAGTGCTCACCTAGTCATAAACTGCACGGTAGGGAAAAAAATTGTGACGATTCCAAACAAATGTAGCCATTTTTACGGAATAAAAAGATTTTGACTTTGACTTTGACTTACATAGGGTTTTTTTATACAACGACGGGTGCCACACAAGCACGGTCCACCTGATGTTCAGTAGTTGTCGTAGCCTATATACGCTGGTTTACGCATTAACTATCACTCGCGGGATACCTCTACTGCTAACACAGCTATTCTTTAGGAGCTTACTGGTGACCTTACTCACACACAGGAACACAACCACCCTCCAGAGAGTTGTTATTTGGCTGCGGTTTTCTGTGAGGTGGAGGTACTTCTGCAAACAGGTTGCTTTGATGCACCCTTCTTCTCTTAAAAATACCCAGACAAACATACATGTTCGTGCATACAAATGTTTGTCATGGTGAAATAAAAACTGCCTGCGACAGTCAGTGGCAAATAAAGAAGTTTTATCTTAATCTTTAACTTATGTACACAATTTTAATTACCATTACTAGAAAAAAACGAAAATAAGGTCTATAAATAAGTTAGTAAAGGAAGGTAATATACCCTCTGAACACAGAGGAACGTGAGATGACTATTACTACAGCTTTACTGTATGTCTACCCATACATCCAAAAATATTAAAAATTCGAAAGGCAAGAAAGGGCCTAAAACGAGAAACGTATATTTTTCGACATTTGTTGCTACGGTCAAAGGAGAATGTCCATTGTCGTGTGGAGTTCGGTTTCAATATTATTTTCATTGTGCACTAATGAAACCGGCTGTAATCTGTAGAGATTCAACTATGTATTCGAATAAAGATAACATTGTTTATGAATAGCTCCGAATTTGCAAGAAAAACGATAACAAAATTTTAGGTTATTTTTTGTATGTATATGTATGTATGTATATCTTCACGCCAAGTCCCTTGCGGGGTAGGCAGAGAGAACCGAGCGCCATAAGACTCGGTCCTTGCATACTTCACTCGCTTCTGTGACATTCATAGCTCTTTTCATGCACGCTCGCCGGTTCCTGGGGCTTCTGACATCACCTTCTGATAAAACACGACCAATTTGGTCATGGTAGGTTAGTCTCGGCCTTCCTCGGCTCCTACATCCTTCCACTTTTGCATTGTATATCTGTTTCGTCATTCTTTCGTCCCGCATTCTTTCTACATGTCCGAACCAACGGAGCATGCCCTTTCTTATCTTAACACCGACACTCTCTTTTAGACCAACTCTTTCTCTCACGTCTTCATTACGAACGCGGTCAGCAAGCGTTATGCCACAAATTTAGGTTATTTTTTGACCGGTAATATCACCTATATTTTTCGGTTTTTATAGGTAGCTGCTGTATATATTTTTGTCGGATCTTCAACAATCATCGTCATAATTCAGCATAGGTATAATAAATACAGTCATATTATTATTTGATATTATTGTTATATTTCGAGAAGCTCAACTCGATGTATTACGACAAGAAATATGAAATGATAATAAAGCATAGAAACACCGCCGAATCGAATATAATATGTATACAGCATAGAACAGAATAAAAGCGGAAACATCAAACACATTCAGGAACACCGTTCCTATATGAAATCTATATGTTTGTCTGTGTTTGTTTTTAAATATTCGAATTTTGACTTCAGATTCGGATTCAGCATAAGAAAGTAGAATAGTAATGTTCAGGAACACCGTTCCTATGGTCATGGTCATGGTCATAATGGCCGACAAATTAAAAAAAAATTGAAACAAATTGATCATGACAAATTCTCGATTAGCTCTGCACTCTTCGGGCCCTCTTGCTATGTCCATAAAAATATATTATAAAATCCCACTAATATTTAAAAACTTAAATTAAAACATACAATTTATAAAACATTTAAAAATGTTTTTAATTGACAAAGAAAATATTTTTAATTGACATAAAAAGAAAAAGTGGATAGTTAAAAGAAGCATGTGGATGCACAAATAGGCATAAAACATTGAAACGAGATGTCTGGTGTGAAGGTATGGCAGAGAGAGCATGAAAGTAGGATAACGCGGTAGAAATGCGAGCGTTGCGCAAAATTTGTGGCGTAGAGCTTGTAGACCGTATTCGCAATGATGATGTTAGAAGTAGGGTTGGTGTGAAAGAGAGCGTCGGTGTTAAAATAAGAAGAGGCATGCTCCGTTGGTTCGGACATGTAGAAAGAATGCAAGATGAAAGAATGACGAAGCAGATATACAATGCAAATACAAATGGAAGGATATAGAAGTCGAGGAAGGCCAAGACTTACCTACAATCAAATTGGTCGTGTTCTGTCAGAAGGTGATGTCAGGAGCCCTAGAAACCCGGCTAGCGTGCATGAAAAGAGCAATGAATGTTACAAAAGCGAGTGAAGTGTGTAAGGATCGAGTCACGTGGCGCTCGGTTTTTTCTGCCTACCCCGCAAGGGATTTGACGTGCAGTTATAGATAGATAGGATTATTTTCGATTGACTGCCTTTACCTTTGAGTACTGACAATAATTTCATTTAAATGGCGAACCGGAAGTTTTAGTTACGTTATCATATTAAAGTATTGTTTATTTTATGTAATTTATTCTCCGGAGAAATTATGACTTATTTTTTTTGCGAGACGTAGTGAAAAATAATGATTTGATTTTTAATGTTAATCTTAACTGTGCACAACTTGAACCATGAATGGGTGTTCTTCTTTGTTAGTCAGTTCTACTTTTGGAGCGTCCATTGACAGACTACTACTATTAAACTAACACTCCATTTTAACGTATCTGCAAACTTCTGCGAGATAAATTCTCAATTAGGTTTCTTGTTGACTGAGTGTGCTAGCTTGTAACGTGAGCTTTCGGTCTAAAGATGCATGAAGCACCTCTACATCGTAGAATGCTGTACCTAAAAGCTTTCTGAAGGGTTATTGGAATACTGCGAAAGAGTGGGTTACTGGAAAACTAGTAAGCAAGGTTCGGCAATGCACTTGTGATGCCTCTGGTGATCCAAGTTTTTTTCTTATACCACTAAGATGGCAATAAAGCATACGGCCTTCCTAAGCAACACCAGGGGTGTCACTAATGCGTTGCCGATCTTAAAGTGTCACCAAGTGTCAAGTGTGATGAACTACGGTCGGCGGTCTTTAGTGGCATAAAAAAATAACTACTAAGGTTATGCTGCATAGCAGCGGAGTTGGCGATTCGAGAGTGACTTTTTTGTATTAGGTGCAGTAGGTTCAGATAAGAGCTTCACATCAGGTGAGATGTACTTATTTACATCCTGAATGGTATAAAAAGAAAACATTTTGTCAAGCCTTACTTTAGTCGAGTGGCTAACGATGGAATTGGTAAACACAGGAATCAAACCACGGCGTTCGAGTGTTCAAAACTTTATCCAACCATTCTTCGCTTATTCACAGCGTAAATTATTTGTGTCTATAAACAGTTAGTTAATTCCATGTTAGGAGCCCTAAGGGCCGTACATCAAGAGCTATGAATCTAAAAACCCAAGTCTAAAGACCCAGTCAAGTTTATTTTTATACATAATATTGAGACATACGCACGTTCCAAACGATGTAAAGTGATTACTGTACTTATAAATGCTTATTGCCATCCCCGCTGTTCACGTAGCAATTTCAGAGGAGTTTACTGGTAACCTCAGTCGATGAACGGCTGCTTTTCTGCGAAGTACTTTCCAAGCTGTACTACTTTGATGCACAGTATCTCTCTTGAATATGTTTAAAATGTTATCCGATCGACGTGACCAATTGACTGAACTATAATCAAAAGTTCCTTATATCTTACAAAATTTAAATTATAACGAAAGAGTTCATTCATACGAACGAAGTTGCGATAGTTTGTTAGATGTAAACAAAAAAGTAATCCCAAAATAATATAGTGCACATCATATACAGTACAGAAAAACAATTTCTCGTTTTGTAAACGCGAGGTAAGGAATAAAAGGTACAGCGTGTTTTGCAGGCTTTTGTGTTCGCCATTGTTCGCGGCCGATTGCGTCGAGAGCGGTGGCGCGCAGAGCGGTGGAGGGCCATCGAGATGGTGCTGAGAGGGAAATCTGCGATACACGCCGAGGGGAACAATCTCTTTGTAAATAATCCCACTTCTTAACAAAGGATCTGATGTAATGGCCGTTGATAAAACGCTGAGGGTATCAATAATTAGAGAGTGAGACGAAAATCATTTGTTAACTGCAGCTGATTGCTTACATTTTTTTTTGTACAGCGTCTGGAGGCATACATATTAAGTATCACTCGCGCGATGTCTCCTCTGCTGCTTACACAGCAACTCCTTAGGAGCTTACTGATGACTACACTCACACACAAGAGCACAACAACTCTCATAGATAGAAGTTGTTGAATAGAAACAAAATTATAATTATGAGTAAATTATGAATGTCCAACAATTATTTGATAGTCATTCGCCTCTTTACCGATAACTACAGTAACCAAAACCTGGCTACGTACAATGATTTATCAGATTCTTAAACCCGACCACCGCTGTCAAAACTACACAAGCCAGAAATGTAAAAATCAATCAACTACGCATGAAATAGAGTTAGCAAATCATCAATTCGATATCCCCCGACGAAATCCGACATCAAACATTCTATAACCGGGCGTACATCAAAAACTCTGCGTAGAAATTCCGCCTGCCGAAGCAATAGACGAATATACTGAGAATCCGACCTGATTCCATTAACGCTCCTTTTTCGCGTTCGCACAAAGGCTATTATGGACGGACCTCAATCTCGGAGGTTTACGGGCCTCAACCGCCGCCCTGAAGAATCGTATTTGCATTCCAACCAGGAGATTGATCCCGACTCACGGCTTCGGAAATGTCAATACGGTAGGTCAAGAGATCCAATCTGGGATCCTAAAAGCGACTTTATGACATACGGTTAGGGATGGTTGTCGTTTGTGTTGATGTATGTGATTTCGGAGTGAGGTGAGCTGAGAAATCGTGTCAGGAGCATTGAGTTATTATGTACTAGAGGAGCTATCCTAAGTAAAAATCTTACTCCATTTTGGTAATAATTAAAACTAATGTCCGCTGAAGCGCTTAATTTATTTCGATGTCTAACCCAAAAATTCGAAGATACAGCACTAAATCGCTTCTATGCGTTATTTTTCTCGCGACCAAAAGGTCAAAAGCGCCGTGATTTTCATGGCGCTTACGGGTTTCGATCAACGTAGTACAGCAATGAGTTGTTGCCGATCGGTAACAAAGCATGGCGCAAACATTTGGTTCGCGGTGTCGGTTCTAGTAAACTAGTACATAATAATTCAATGGTCAGGAGTGGACGGCTTTTGTCGGACGATTCAGTCGATGGCAAGGGATCGCTGGCTGGCGGCGTCCAAGTGAATCGCTTTGAAGTTTTTGTCGACTGTTTTATTTTATTCACATCTAGTAAACGTAAGCGTCGATGATTGCAAGTTGATCTTTTAAAAGTATTTATTTGCTGCTTTGATGGTTTTCGATAAATTATCAGGGACACCGTTCCTATATGAATTCTATATGTTTGTCTGTGCGTTTGTCTGTTGATTTATTTCGAATATTCGAATTTTGAATTCAGATTCGGATTCAGCATAAAAAGTAGAATAGGAATGTTCAGGAACACCGTTTCTATCGCTTAAGGAACATGGTCAAAATGGCGGACAAATTAAAAAAGAAATAAAACGGGTTGCACTCCGGGTGTACCGGCAGAAGTGAAGACTTGAACATTAACGTTGTGCATTTTAATATTTTGGAATGGTTAGGGAATAATTTCGCACGAATTGCTTTATTTATCAGTATAAAAGTACTATCATGTATGTGGTAAAATACAATATTAATTTATTGCGCTGTCGTACACAAACATGACAATTTATATTACATTAAAAATTTAACACTTCTGAACTATTACAATTATTTTACATTAAAAAGTTTATCTCTCAGAAAAATCAACTTTCGTCCATAATTTTAATGACTCTTTCACCATCATCATTACCAGCATCATCATCGCCAATCTATAAAACTCAAACACACACGGACACTCGCGCAAGCGCCCTGCGCCGCTTAAACAGCGATGTTGATAAACTACGTTGAACGAAATGCGTAAACGCCAAGAATTTCATGGCGCTTACAACGTTTTAGTCACGAGAAAATAATGCCCTATGAACGATCTAGCGCTTCATCTTTTAATTGTTTAATTAGAGGTAACTAATGTTTTAGCGCTGCAGCGAACTTAAGTTGTAATTCTCACCAAAATCTTACGGTTAGGGTCACGTGCCCTGACGCGAGTTTAACATTTTTTTACTCATCCCAAAAAGTGCACAACGCCGCTAAAGAAGTTTTCACTTCAAAAAAATTTAATTGTTATATAATTGACGAGCCAGGTGTTCCTCTGGCAATGCAAGCTTGCGCATTCTCAACTGGTTTTTATATGCATCATTCTTGTATACGTCACTGAACGTCTTTTAAATGGTTGGACAAAATTGTAATGAAATTTTGTGTTTAGATACTTAGTGATACTAGATATTTAGTGAGCGAAGGGCCTATGTTTTATGGTCTCTTCAAATTAGTTTAGATTGTGAGAAAATTATATGACAGTAATTATTAGGTAATCTAAATTTATCTAATAATAAAGTACCCAATAAGTAGTTTCTCTCTTCCCTTCAGGATTTTTTATGGTCATATACTTTTTTATCGTTGAGACGAAGCTGTTAGGTGCACTACAAAACATGTTATATTCATCATTTGTACCTCTACAATAGTAGCATGAAATTACCGCGGTCGAAATTATTTCATCAGCAAATTTAAGTAACTACGTATATAAGTACCACGGGTTCTGTGGCGCAGTGGCGAAACGTGCTCTTACGTTACTTTGAAAACAACGCTCGTGGGTTCGATTTCCACACAGGACAGACATTTGTGTTCTGTAGGTAACAGAGGTAGGGCGCATTAAAGTAGGCCGACTGGTGAAGTACCTCACAGAAAATCGCGACCACATAACAACTGCCGGGAAGGGTGTTGTGTTCCTATGTGTGAGTGTGGTCACCAGTAAGCTCTTATGGAGTTGCTTGCTTTTGTTTGATTGCGTTGCTTGTGTTAGCAGCAGAGGTGGCATCGCGTTAGTAATACCTATCGTATTGCAAGCGTTTATAGGCTACGGTATCCGCTTTACATCAGGTGGGCTATATGCTAGTATGCCTCCCGATGTTGTATGTACAAAATAAGGTTGGGACTGAGTTATATAGTCACTATTCCCGCTATAGTTACTTAACCTGTGAGTGTCCCATATCGCAGGTACCTTCAATCGTTTCCAAGTATAAAAATTCATCACTTTAATCGCTTAACAGTAAAAAGTATTAAACCCCCTCCCCAAAAATAATTCGCAAAAGGGTCAAAAGCATAAATGCGAAAGTTCATATCGGCTGTCGCCAAAAAACTCCTTAAGTGCTTATTGGTACAAAAAAGGTTCTAATGGAACGCCGGATTGGCTGGCGTCGGCGCCTCGGACGGCGCGCGAGAGCAAATAAATACAGAGGCGTCACAATCTCATCACAGATGCGATTATTATTTATACCTACGCATTTACGACTTTTCATTTGAAGTAAAATTTCTTTAAGCATGCTTGACTTGGGAGTAAGCTGGTGTATGCGTGACGAGAGCGTTACGAAAAGTGTGATGGGGCGAGGCGAACGGAAGTTGAGAGGGAGATATAAGTTAGTGAAGATAGAAAGAGAGAGTTACGTTTCGTATATTACTGTAGGGGCAAGAGAGAGAGGTGCGAGCACACATTTTCTTTCTCTCTTTCTTTTATAGCGAGTTAAGTTTCGTATATGTAAGACACAGTGCAGGCCTATAGTCTGTATCACACTATGGAGCTAAAGAAGTTTTACTTTAGTCGTGTTCTAAGCACACTCGTTTTTTTTTATACAACGTCGGTAGGCCTACAAGCATACAGTCTACCTGATGTAAAGCGGTTACCGTAACCTTTATACGCTTGCAATACATTAAATGTCATCGCGCGATGCCACCTCTGCTGCTAACATAGCAACTCCATAGGAGCTTACTGGTGACCACATTCACACGCAGGAACACAACAACCCTTTAGGGAGTTGTTATTTGCCTGCGATTTTCTGTGAGGTGGAGGTACTTCCTCAGACGGGCTGCTTTGATGCGCCCTACCTCTCTTAAAAATTACTCAGAACAAGGCAAACAGACATGTTCATGCATGCAAATGTTTATGCGGCATGAGAATTTAACGTACGAGCGTTGGTATCAAAGTAACGTAATAGCGCACTCTGAATGCTTTAAAATGTTGTCCATCATTTTTAAGAATTTCTTATATATTGTGGCATTCAGAGATATACTTTAATTGTAATAAATAGATATCTGTCACGTTTGTAGGTATACTACTCTGTGTAAAAAGTATCGGGAATATGTCAATAAAAAGACCCGCGTAAAAGAGGTCGTTCTAATTTTTTTACTGCATGTTGGTAGCTCTGTACTGATTTAGCGCGCAAAATTTGAGCGGGATCTGTCATTTAATTTGTTTTAAACTACACTTTTTGTTGGTCATAGTTTTGAGTCCTCGGCGATTTTTACAATGGAAAATATTGTTGAACAAAGAGTGTGCCTTAAATTTTGTGTTTCAAATGATATTTCATGTGGTGAATCACTAAAAATGTTGCGAAATACCTACGGCGAATCGTGTATATCGAAAACAAGGGCTTATGAATGGTATAATAAGGCTTTTAAAGAAGGCCGAGAAGTAGTAGTAGACTTGCCTCGTTCTGGTAGACCTTCAACCGCTACGACCAGAGAAAACATCGACAGAATCAAGAAGCTAGTGCTCGAAAATCGACGTATGAGTCTGAGAGAGTTGGCTAGTGAGGTGAACATATCTTTTAAGTCCGTCCACAACATTCTCATTGACATTTTAGGCATGAAACGCGTCGCCGCTCGACTAGTTCCAAAAGAGCTCAATTTTGTTCAAAAAGCGCAGCGAAAGCATGTCGCTGAAGACATGGTTTCCCGAGCTTCTACGGATCCGACCTTTATGAAACGTATAATAACTGGCGACGAGACATGGGTTTATGAGTACGACATGCAAACAAGCCAACAGTCTTCAGAATGGCGTCTCGAAAACGAGCCGAAACCCAAAAAACCGCGGCAAAGTCGCTCCAAAATCAAGGTGATGCTGACAGTTTTTTTTGACTACCGTGGTGTGGTTCACTCCGAATTCCTTCCAGAGGGAGAAACAGTGAATAAAGAATATTATTTAGGCGTCATGAAGCGTTTGCGTGAGAGTATCCGCCGAAAACGTCCAGATTTGTGGCAACACAACTCATGGATGCTGCACCATGATAATGCACCATCACACACAGCCATTATAGTGAAAGAGTTTTTAGCGAAAAATTCAACAAAAGTTCTCGACCAAGCACCGTATTCACCTGATATGGCTCCGTCTGACTTTTTTTTATTTCCCAAGTTAAAATTACCACTTCGAGGAAAACGTTTTGAGTCGATAGAAGCCATAAAAGAAAATTCGCTGAATGAGCTAAAGGCCATACCGCAAATAGCCTATGAAAAATGTATGGAAGACTGGGTGAAGCGGTGGAGATGTTGTATTGCAAGCGATGGGGCCTACTTTGAAGGCGATAAAATAAATTTAGATGAATAATTTGTATTTTTTGTTTTATTGACAAATTCCCGATACTTAGTACACAGAATGTATATATGATAAAAAAAACTTTTGAATGATAACTTGAAACCTGCTTTAATGAAGTCGGTGCCTATTCACTTAGCTATGACGTCGCTTTGTTTTACTACTCTCGACTACAGTCTATTTCTCTGTTTTGTTTGATTACATACTTTTTCGTTTTATCATAGCTTCATCAAATGTTCACCAAAGATACAACGTTGTACTGTACTCGTGAAAGAAAAATAGAAATCGAATGAAGAAAAACTCAAATACTAAAGTCTGTTATTGAGAGATATTTTGAATATTTTTTTGAATTCGACCAATTTTCATTGAAAAATACTGTATATCATGCGATTTTAAGAAGGAAAAAGAAAGCATGGAGTTATGTGTATGATATTTGTTCCAGCTTAATATTTTTGTAGATGTAAGATCTATTCTGTCTGTTAACAAATCGATCTTATATTGGTACATAAAAAGATCTGTAACTAAATTTAAAAATTCTCGCGGCTCTGGGAATGTACTTTTTGACTCTGGGAACTTGTTACAAACGTATCGACCTCTACGAATAGTTAGACGTACTAATGACACTGATAAGCCATTCATTTATTTAAGTACACAATATAAACACATCTACACTAATATTATAAAGAGGAAAGATTTGTATTTTTGTGTGTTTGTAACAAATAAACTCAAAAACTACTTGACCGATTTCAAAAATTCTTTCACTGTTAGAATGCTACATTATCCCTGAGTAGTATATGATAGTTTTTATCCCAGAAATCATCCTTTAAGGGGGTGAAAAGGAGGTGGAAAGAAGCTAGTAATTTAATTTAATAAGAAAAGAAAATGTCACGTTATGGAGAATTTGATGTTATGCAGCTTGTCGCATCTGTGGTCGCTTTATCGTCGTCGTTTATAAATTCTTATCTCCGTCAAATTCCGGCAAAAGAGCCGGGATTACGGTATTTTACCGTGATGGGGATTCGCTTGGAGGTGTTCACACGGAATTCATATCGTTTTTGACAAAATAATTATTATAGACGCGGACAAGTTCTTTACGAGGTCGTTGATGCGTATCTGATCTCTTTGGTGTTGTATGAATAGATAAAAGATGTTGAGGCTTTTGAACCGTGGCAAATGATTCAAAAGCCTGCTATACGTACTACCTACCCCGCAAGGGATTAGGCGTCAAATTATATACAGCATATTTACATTTGATTATAATATATATGTGCCATTTTGTGCGATAACTTGTTTCTATTTTGTAGGTAGTGGCGTCATACTATTTATTGCTGTAGAAATTTTCGCCATCGCTACACGAGCAGTGCAGATCGCTGAACGCCAATATTGGAGAGTATTATATACGTGTATGGGTTATAACAGTAAGTAGATTCAATGAGTTTGACAGTTTATTTATTATTGAGTATCGCCGGTGGAGAATTGTATACGTCTGCAGTATATAATGAACTGCCTGTTTGTAAGCCTCTTAATATCGTGTGACGCTAGCTAAGAATTAGGCTTTGTTAGTGAAGATCCTCACTCTCGTGCGTAACCGTGCGGATGCAGTCAGAAAACGTCGTCGGCAAGGAGATCATTCAGTATCCGAAAGATAATGAGACACTTCTAATATACAACTGTGTTTTCATAGTATTACTATAAGTCTATTTGATAGTATTACACTGACCCCCAGTATGCGAGAGGCCGTGCTGCACTGCAGATCACAGTATTTTCTGTTGAATCAAGATGTCATTTTAGGTCGACTATTTGTTAAGGTTTTTTTTCATACAATTGTATACATAGCGAATTATTATTTTTTACATTTTTTTCTAAAAAGTTATATTAAAATACGTTTGTTGAAAATTGTTCGTCTTCAAAAGAAAAAAAATCATAACTAATTAATCCAGCCGTTTAGTATTCTCTAGTCAAATAAGGAGTGAAGAGCTTCTGTTACAAGCTTATAAAAATGCAATTTCAAAGTTTCTATCAACTTCTTTGAAGTGAAAACTTCTTTAGACTCATTGGACACTTTTGGACTGCGACCGATTTAGGTTAAAATGTAATAAGAAGCTCGATGGCCTCGTTGCACGTGTCATTCTAATCGAAAACGCAGGTTAAGCAACGTCAACCGCAGTCTGTCTATGGATGGGTTTATCTATCTCGAGTTTTTCCGTGCTTCGGAGGGCCCGTTAAGCCGTCGGTCCCGGCTGTTTTCGATAGATGACAGTCGTTAAGCTAAGTCAGTGGTCCTCGGGCGGCTTGAAAACACTGGCCTCCGCCAATCCGCATTTGAGCAGCGTGGTGGAGTGTGGTCTAAACCCCTTCGGTTGAAGAGAGACTCGTATCCCTGCAGTGGGATGAGTAAGGGTTGATGTGGATCAAATTTCAATCAGATTCAATGACATCTGATGTTTTTTGCACCATTTCTCATAACCTATGTGTTATATATTCCTACCAAGCTTACAAAGTGTAACTGGAAGAAATCTCTTAGAGATAAATAGAGAAATTATAGATTATATAAATAAGTCTGTCTTTTTACATGTTACAATTTTGTTAGTGTTTCTATTGTGTATAGTAGAATAAAGACATTACAACAACTATATATTATGTCTCAGTTAATAGACAATGGATCTACTGGCTCTTTGTGTTGTAAATTGACAGCCTGTGCCATGTTACAAAGTAGGCTTATCCAATTTCTTGTTTTGAATATCTCAAATTGGTCGACGTCCGCCGGCTGTCGTGCACAGAGGGGACGTTCACCGCAAGCGGTGACCTAAAGCCACCCTGTTGTATTATACATGCCCAGGTTACGTACGAGAACACATTATTCTGTACCGTATATATATATAGGCATACTAGATGAGTCCAGTCATGCTGTGCTTCACTCTTGATTGCATAAGAAGAATAGAAATTATGACGAGCTCGGTGTCTCAGTCGTGAATGACGCGACTTCGACACCAAAGCTCGTGGGTTCGATTCCCACACAAGGCAAACATTTGTGTGCATGATCATGTCTGTTTGTATTGGCCTGGGTGTATTTAAGAAAGGTATTTGAAAAAGAAAGGTATATAAAAATATTTGAGCATTCTTTCCTTCCATACTGAGAGACAGAGAGAGAGAGAGAGACTTCATTTTCTTCTTACTGTTCTGAGATAAAAGTTATAGTCCTCCAGGCTACTCTAAATTTCTCTTCCCTAACCAGTAACTAAACCTGGCATGTAGCGTATTTGATGGTCTCCTTAAAAATCGACGTAGAGTGTGATACTGACCTGCCTCCAGCCGCATGTCCCGTGACAGTATGGCGCCGACTGTACTGGCAGCGCGGCAGCGGTAGACGGCTGCGTGCACGTCGCTGCGGTACTGCGCTGCTGAGAACGGGCCCAGCCATAACGTTCCATTGGGTAGAGCCTCCCTGTAGACAACGTGCAACGTTATTGTAACAACCACATTTCGCTGAAAAAAAAAAGAAAATGGAATGGTACAGTTACATCCGAGCTAGATGACCCGTACTATGTTCAGAAGTACGCCAAATTCCTCGGGAGGTAGGCAGAGGGAACCACATGACTCGATCTTTGCACACTTCACTCGCTTCTTTAGAATGCATTGATCTTCTCATGCAGGCTCCTGAGATCAACTTCTGATAAAACACGATCAATTTGGTCATGGTAGGTAACTCTTGTCCTTCCTCGACTCCCACATCCTTCTACTCTCCCGTTGTATATCTGTTTCGTAATTCTTTCACCCTGCATTCTACATGTCCGAACCAACGAAGCATGCCTCTTCTTATTTTAACACCAAAACTCTCTTTCAGACCACCTTTTCTAAGTTCACCATTTGATGAATATAGTATAGGTTATTGTTTTACATATAGACATTTGTACAAAACTACAAAAATATTTGTACAAAAGTCATTTGCGTGGGTACCTCTGTCTCACCTATTTCTACCGCCAAGTAGCTATATTTATATAGCTGTGTTCCGGTTTGAAGAGTGAGATATGGCAGAGAAATTACTGTGTACTGTCACAAAACATCCTTAAGTCACAAGATTGGCAGCGCGCGAGTAACATCACCCTGGTGTTGAGAGCTTCAATAGGCTGCGGTTATCATCTAATGCGGGCCGTATGTTTGATTATCAATCTAGTTTTATAAAAAAAACGGTACAGTTACATAGTCGTATTGATTTTATATTTGAGTAGTACGTAGCGATTATCTGGTTGTCAGCTTTAGTAATCAGGCAGTGGAGGAGGCGGGAAGGAGGTTATAGTTGTATTGAGAGGACGAAGCATCTCTGAATATGACTGTACATGTATATTATGTAGTTGGAACTTCCCCATTTTTCTTCACTTTATAGAATCTCAACTGAAACCTTTTGAATTTCGCTTTTGTCAAACATAAATTACTCGCCGGTAAATTCACGAATAATTTTCGGGTTATAAAAGGGTTCATTGTCGCATTCACTGAGCAGATCTTTGAATTTATTTTTAACGAACAGTCACTTCCAAGACTGTTTTCTGTAATTAATCAAAGCATTTCGAGATCTCCTTCGTTTCTATTGAAATTGTACGATTCTTGAATACGAAATCGTTTTAATAGAATCCCGTTTTGTGAATAAGATTAATGTTCAGCGATTTTTGGTTGAAGATAAAAATGGGAGAAAAACATGGCACTGCAAAGACTCCAGTGAGCGGGGTCCGGTTCAATGCCGTTAATATTGGCTGGTTTTTGAAGAATCAGGTTTATGCCAAATGTGTAGGTAGGATGCTGAATAGGGTCACATATTTTTTAATTTTTGAATACACTATCTCGCTTACACATATTAACACACACACACATATATACATAATAAGTGACCTTTAATTTTCATTATTTTGATCGATGAAGTGTGCTACCTACTACAGATATTGTCATACAGAAGTTGCTCCAAATCCAGCTTAGTTCTTTACCGTATTTCATTTTTGTTTAACTTAAATAAGTTTCTATCAAAGGAAAAAGACGCTAACTTTTTTGGCCATCTTAACACTGCCGTCTACTGGTGTAACATTTCATAGAGAGATACAACTAAAGTATGATAAACAATAAAGTACAAGATCGGATCAGATGACGGAGATATTGACTGTACTATTGGATACTTACTATTGTCTGGTTTTCTTTTCACTTTCTTTCCATTCAAACGCCGGATAATGGTAAATCTAAGGACGTTCTAGCAATGAAAGAGAATGGCGATGTTAGAACTTACACTGGGAGATCCCTATTTGGAAGGAAGACTAAGCATTTGACTAATAGTGATGGTGTAATCTTTAGGCGTAAATTCAATTTAATTTGGTTAATAAATCCAGCGGATTAGTAAACCGTGTTCTGACGAAAGAGAGAGACTAATTAATAAAACGAGACTTGACTGAGGAAGGACCTCGGCTTTACCGAAGACCGCCAGATAACAATTCCCTGAAAGGTTATCGTGCTCCTACGGGAGACTAAGTGAGTAAGACCATTAGGAAGCCGATGAGGAGTTGTTGCGTCGGGATCTGGATAACAATGCATTAAGTGATACCTTAAGGTGCTTACAGCTTCATGAGTAGATCTTACGACTTTTGTCACACTTCGTTGTTTTTTTAAAGTCAGGCATATTGTATCCCAAACCACGTGTGCGAAGTCGCTCTAATCCATATATAAAATTATCACTACCCTCTTACTAATACAACAGATGTGGAAGTTTGTGGGGATATATGGATGTTTATTCTCTTGTACGGCTGAGAGGACTACATGAAGTTTATCTCACAAATTTAGTGTGCTATGTTAAAACGTAGGTTACATATTTCCTGGAAAATATCAAAGGATGGGAACTCGACACGGTCTAAGCCGCGAGTATCAGCTAGTTATTCGTGAAGTTTAAACAGTATCTGGAGAAATAAACGGTAGGGGGTTAAAGCTAGTGTAATTGCACACGGTGCTAATGATGTGACTTTGCGAGTGCTCCCTGTTTGCTCTGTGATGTTCAGGAACCAGTCGACAATGTTGTTTGTAAATATTTAAATTATGTGTACACAGCAGCACGGTATGGAGGTATCTATTGCGTCATTCACTGTAGCTTTCAGGAAGTGATTAGAACTAGTATGATCTGCGTCACTTGATATACGAAACGGCACGGAACACATTGACAAAAAAAAAAACATTAGAGGTTCACAATTTAAACGTTTGCGGCCTCACTCTTCAAGTTGTGAATTCATTAGTACAGTGTTCTTTCAAACATTGTTATGCCATGGCAATGGTTATTTCCTTGTTTCCCCTTTTTGACCCTCCAAAAGTTTTGGTGTGACTTACCTTTGTTGACTACTTATTATCATAGCTGTATTATCAAAAATTGAAATCGGTATAATACGATAAGGTAAGAAGTAAATTTATGTGTGTAATTGATTGTATACATATCAGTGGCGAAGAGTCCATATAACCCGATTCCCATCGGCTTCCCTTACGAAAAATCTAATCTATGGGCCAACGACATTTTTAGTTTGTTATATTTATCACTCACTTTGAATAGTTTGAATTGACTAAACGCCTTAAAAAATTTAAATAGCAATTGTCAAATTGCAAGCCGAAAAATACCGGGTTACTTCTTCATACTAAAATATTTCATACAGAGCATCTATCCCTTTCGTTTCTATAAACTGACTCCTATTACTGCTACTCGTTCCGTCTCGTTTTAGCACGCGAAAACAATACACGAAATAACTCGGTGAATACCGGCTTGTGACAGAGTAAGGTAATTAGCAACGTGCAAGTGTAAGCGAGAAAGATCATTTATGAAGTAATAGTGCCTATAAAGATTCTAAATTATTAATGAATGTAGCGCCTTCAAACTGTTACTGGCGAGTAATATATTTTATTTGGCAGGATTTATTGCAATGATTCTAAATTAAGAATGATTTTAGCGGCATAAAATCGTGACAGGCGCGTAATACATTTTATTTGCCTGGATTTTATACATGGCGGATAGTGCGTATTGCGTATGAGTATGTGGCGCGAAACTTTAGTTTTGTTGAATTTGTTTTTTGTCAATTTTATTTGTTTTTAGTGCTGAAGTGTGGTGAGTGAGTTGTTTTTAATTGGGTTGTACCGACCGTCGTATAGTCGTTTCGTTGGTTTGTTATGGCATTAATTCATGAAACTGTTGTCTAACAGATTATTTACTGTCGAAGGAAACTTCGTTTTCAAAACTATTTTTACAACAGTGTTTCATCTTATTTTGCTAAAAATAATAGACGAATTGCTTTAGAATATAAATAAGTGCTAGGTCGTCGTAGTGGTCGTAGGTGGTCGTTTTTTAGGGTTCCGTACCCAAAGGGTAAAACGGAACCCTATTACTGAGGCTCCGCTGTCCGTCCGTCCGTCCGTCCGTCCGTCCGTCCGTCCGTCCGTCCGTCTGTCACCAGGCTGTATCTCATGAACCGTGATAGTTAGACAGTTGAAATTTTCACAGATGATGTATTTCTGTTGCCGCTATAACAACAAATACTAAAAAGTAGAATAAAATAAATATTTAAGGGGGCTCCCATACAACAAACCTGATTTTTTTGCTCATTTTTGCTCGATATTGATAACGGCAACAGGTAGGCGCTTAAAACATTCACAGAATATTTAGTTATATACTTATTTTAAGAACAAATAATTAAATTAAAATAAAACAAATATTTAAGGGGGCTCCCATACAACAAACGTGATTTTTTTGTCGTTTTTATAGATTATGGTACGGAACCCTTCATGTGCGAGTCCGACTCGCACTTGGCCGATTTTTTATAGTCATCGTGTCTTTTGTTAACTTGTCAATTTCATTTTTTTACTAGCAAGGTTCGAAATATTTTTCAAAGTAACCAAGCATTTATCAAGACTAAAGAACGCATGCACACATACTATTTTAACTCAAAAGGCTTAATAATATATTAAGGGTATTATCATACTTGAAAGACTGTTACTCGTATATAAACAGCTTCCATGTATGATGAATATATTCCTATATTTTTGCATCATGGAGCGGGCAGCATTTGGTGAGTGGACTCTTTATACTCCGGCTTCCCTTCTGAAAATTTCCACCCTTCGCCACTGATACATATCGACAAGGAGTTGTTCGACATCATGCCAACAGCCTCGTTTTACACTCGCACAGCTCGCCGACGGCTGGGAGTTCATCCTCATACACTGGAACCGCAATGGTCGCGCACTGTGCGGTTCACAAGAAGTGTTATACCGAGAACTATTAAGTTGTGGAATGAGCTCCCTGCGGAGGTTTTCCCAATGGACTACAGTATGGGGTTCTTCAAGAATGGCGTGAAGAGGTTCTTACAGGGTCGGCAACGCAAGAGTGACACCCCTGGTGTTGCAAATGCCCAAATGCTACGGTAACTGCTTACCATCAGGCAGACCGTACGCTTGTTTGCCACCTTAGTGGTATAAAAAAAAAGACAATGCTGGGATCTGGTAACATATTTTAAAATTTAAAACACAAAACTCATTCTGTTCGTGATGCGCTACTTTCGTAACGGAAGCACATGAAGTAGTTACGATCAAATTGCCTGATTGAGTTTCTTGTTTTTTTTTATACGACTAGATTGACAAACAAGCATGCGGCCGGCATCAGATGGTAAGCGGTCACCGCAGCGTATTAACGCTTGCAATACCACGGGGATGTTACTTTTGCGCTGCCAATCTTGTGACCTGAGGCTGTTTTGTCACAGCACCCAGTAATTTCTCTGTCATATCTCACCCTTCAAACCGGAACACAGCTATATAAATATAGCTGCTTGGCGGTAGAAATAGGTGAGACAGAGATGCCCATGCAGATGACTTTTGTACAAAGTCTCCCTCTGGTAAATACCAGAGGGAGACTAAACTTCCGTTTGCAAACAAGCATACGCTCTACCCGAGATGAAGTGGTTACCGCATATAATGAATACTTGAACAGAAGAATTATCACTCGCTCATTGCCAACTCCTCTTCTAGCTCAGCAACTCATCACGAGATTAAACACAGTCGATATTTGGCTGCTGTTTTCTGTAAGGAGGTATTTCGGGGTCGAGTTTGTTTCCCTACCTCTC